>JBAMHV010034905.1:0-11642 GCA_037177535.1 Pseudomugil gertrudae | reverse complement strand
ATATTGATAATTCAATTTTAGTTCTAATATCTGACAGAAAAATGAGAATTTAAATGTTTTATATATATTTTTCCAAAATGCTCAAAAACGTTTCTTCTTAGAAATATATTTCTAAACTTCAAAACTCGATTTAAGGGCAACATTGTAACGAGATTTTACTTGACAGTAGTAAGTATTCATTCCGTTGAAAAATTAAGTATTTAGATGAATAATTTTGAAGAACAAAATTCATCAGTTAACCATCTCCTAATTAAAATAGTAGTTGATATATGCGCAAATTCGATGTTTACAGTGCCTAGATAAGGAAGTACGACCTGAAATAAAAAAAGAATGAATTCGACACTTTAAAAATTTATTGGTCAAAATATTACAATATTGATGATATGAATTAACAATTATGCTATCAAGATTAACATTGAAAGAAAAAAACAGCTTCAGACACTAGTTGTTTATCCAAATCTTAACATTTTGAACAAAAATATTCGACAAGGTCATCTTCTAGGCGCTTTTGCTTCTTTTGAATCGATATATATGGTCAATAAAAAAATTAAAATCTTGTTAGGAAACAAGAAATTTCAATGTGAAAAATTAGATAAGAATTTCATGAAAAACATATGTTCCGTCTTATGAAATTATACTATGGACCCATATGCATAATATCGACGGCATTCTGAACAGAAACTCAATATAAAAATTAAAAAGAATTATTAGGGCCATAACTGCCAAATATTCTTGTAATATTACATATTTTTCTGTCAGAGTAAAAAAAAGCTTGAGCAAGACCAAAATTCACAAGATTGTGTATTTCTTTCCATGACACGAACTTTCTACTCACGAATAATCCACCAAAAAACAAACGTTTCGCCTATTAATTTAAAAAAAAAGAATTTTCCGCCACTTAATTTTTAAATAAAACATTCTAAATTTTAAATTTTTCCTGCATTTTAAGAAAAATATTTAAATAATCGAATTTAAATAAATTAGAATAGCAAGTGAGTAGATAATTAAAAATTATTAATACATAAATATAATATTTAAGAGTAAATAAACATTAAAAAATTTTTTTAAATATTAAAATCATTGATAAATTACATCAATTAGAATTAAAAAAAATAATTCATTTCATAATATCATATTTAGTAAAATTTTATCATGGATAATCGTTAAATGAATTCCACTGTTGGGCTAAAGACTTAATTTTTTCAATAAAATACAGGATAGGTAAAAAGAAAAATTAAACTTTATTTCAACCCAAATTAATAATTTTGATATTTTTATTTCCCTCTTATGAATAATTTTTACTTAAATATTTTAATATTTTCAAAAAGATAAAAAAACAGTTAAAAACTATACTATGAATTTAAATAATGATCATTG
This sequence comes from Pseudomugil gertrudae, assembly GCA_037177535.1. NCBI lineage: Eukaryota > Metazoa > Chordata > Actinopteri > Atheriniformes > Pseudomugilidae > Pseudomugil > Pseudomugil gertrudae. The sequence goes on along the minus strand of JBAMHV010034905.1, from coordinate 10,265 downwards.
AAATTGAAAAAAAAAGATTTAAATATATTTGGAATTATAAGAAAATAAAATAAACTATGCATCAAACATGTAAATTAATAATTTATATATCACATAATATAAGATGATAAAAATATCAAAATAAAAGAAATTTTTGGTTTAGGGGTTCTTTGCAGAATAATTTTGGAGGAATGTTCTTTTATTAAAAATATAAGGCTGAATGTTAGATGGCGGAAAGTTCACTAGAAAATTCCTTGAACTCTTCTTTCTACAATTGATTGAATCATAAAAGATATTTTCATTTAAATTTTTTTTAAACATATAAAAATATTATTCAAGATATTTTTCGTAATATTTTAGAAAAGACAAGAGGCTAAAAAAACTAAAAATTAAACAGCCACTAAAACCAATAACACAAAATATTTTTTAGTAAATAAATTAAAAACTTAAAAATTTTAAACATAAAAACTAATTGTTTATAAGAATCTAAAGAAAAATTCTGGAAATTTAAAATAATTCTCTTGTCTCTACATTATTGGATAATAGTTTATCGATAAAAAATTTTATATTAAAAAATTATAAAAATTTATATTTTGAATTTTTTTAAAAAGTTTTCTATTTTTTGAATTAATTGACAAAAAATTATGTTTTTCGTAATGCACCTAAATTTTGTATAATGCCCTTATTTATTGTTTTTCTCGAAGTTTCTATTTGATAAAAACGAGTTCGACTATATTTTTAAATTTGGAAAAAAAATATGATAAAAACAATTCTATTTGAAAATTAAGAAATTTTTTCATATATAGTTTCAAATGAAATTTTAGATTTTCACCTATAATTCTAAATAGGAAGTTATTCACCATCAATTTTTATATTTAAGTATTTTATCGGTAGTTTATTTTTTTTAATTTTAGAACTTCGCAGATTTTTCAATTAATAAAGAGCTAGGTTTTTATTTATTTTTAAACAAGCTAATACAGACAGGAGCAGTGTAATGTTTCTCTATTTACGATGAAAAAGAAATTTTCTTCAAAGTAAAAATGAGATTTTTGTTATAAAAGCTAGAAATGAACTATATCATACAAATTAAAAATACATTAGATTGAATGCTTATAAAGTATTTCAGAAAAGTTTTTTTTTCTTTTATTTTAAAACTTAAAATTTTCCCGAAGTAGATTTTTCTTTAATCAATGTTAATAAAAAAACTTTCGATATATAAAATTATTAAAATTAAGTGAAATTCTAGTTAAATATTCGATTTTATAAAATGGTCCAAGTAATCTCGTCTTTTTATGTTAAATAAAATATTTAATAGAAATTTATTAATCCTTAACTTATTTAAATCACGTGATAAAATAAATTTCCTAAAATTTCGTCTTTTTTGATGACAGGATGGTTTTATAAACACAATACTATTAATAACTGCATATTTATAATTTTTTTTAGTTATATGGATTCCCTTGCCCTTTGTTTCTGAGTTTAAAATTTTTTGAAATTTTTCATATCTATGCTTTCGACTTTTAATTTTTAAATAATATTTTTTTTTGTTTGGAATTCTGTTTTTATATGTTGCTTTTCGTTTGAATTTTTTTAAATTTGAAATTTATAATTATTTTCAAAATATTTTTTGTTAGAAAAATAAAATTTGACATTTTTTAGAATAAAGTCAAAATAATATTCTGTATAAATTTTATATATTTTTTAAGAAGATTTAAAGTAAAATTTTTATTAATCGATATTTACAGACACTTGTTATAACCCTACTACATGTATGTCATAGTTTAACTTTTATTAAAAATTTATACGTGTCACAATTTTTTTTAATTGAAATAGTTTTATAATATTAAATGAATGTAAAAACAAACATTGACAATAAAATTTTTTATAGAGAATCTGTCGCACGACAAAAAAAAACTTTTTATTTTTTACTGGTTATAAAATGTATGCTAAAAAATAAATTTTACTTTTGTTTAAATGTAAATTTTTTAATTTTATTGTTTAGGTTAAAAATACGTTAAAATTTTGCAAATATGAAAATATAATGCGTAAACTTATAAAAATTTTGACTGAATTTTTAAAATAAATTTAGAAAAATGAAGATTTTATTTCTATGAAAGATTCAGAAATGGATTTATATGAATCAATAACTATAAATTTTGAAAATTTTTCTTTCGTATTTTTAATCTGAGTATAGACATACGATAATAACAAATTTATATTCAAAAATCTAAATTTAAAATTTGAATTTAACAAAATTTACATGATAATTGGCGAAAATGGTTCAGGAAAATCAACGTTAATCAAATCTATTTTGGGTCTGGTTAAGCCATCAAGTGGTCAAATTTTCTGCCGTTTTAAAAAATCGAAAATCGGATATTGTCCTCAAAATAATATTCTCATTGAAAATTTAACTGTGAAAGAACAAATAATATTTTATCAAAGAATAAAAACTATGAAAATGGTTAAGGCTTCGAATTTAGAGGCTAATGAGTAAAATTTATAAAATATTAGAATAATATTTAAAATCGGCTTAGCTCACATTCAAAATCGCTTAACTAGCGTACTTTCTGATGCAGAAAAAAGAAAATTAAGTATTGGAATTTCTTTAATAAATAATCCAAAAATAATCATTTTAGATGAACCAACTGCTTCAGTAGATTCTAGTTCTCATAAATCTATTTATGACCTAATTTTAAAAAATATACAAAGTAAAACTTTCAAAAGATAAGATAAAACAATAATTATATCAACACATAATATTTATGAAACGGAAATTTTAGGAGATAAAATACTATTTTTAACTTTTGGAAATTTTATAAAAAGGGATCATATACTGAATTTAGTAGAAGAATACTGTTCTCCAACAACTCTTAAATTAAAATTCGTAATTAAAATATTTTAAAAGAATTCTGAACCAGAAGAATCTTTAGTTGAAATTATAAAACAGATTTTCCCATATATTTTAGAGAGCGAAATCCAAAACAATTCAATTATTTTAAAAATTGACATATATTATAAAATTGATTCTAAAATAAATGAATTAATAGATTTTGTCAAAAATAATGAAAGATGGAATTTAAAAAGTTACAGTTTAAGTGATTCGAATCTAGAAGAAACCTATATAAATTTATTCAAAAAATGTGTTTTAGAGCATTCTCAAAATGTAAATTCAGTGGCTTACCAAGAGTCAAAATTAATGAATAAATCTTTAAATTTTAACCATAGTGAATTAGTTCAATTAACAAAAGAAATTGTTGAAAAACCGAGTTTAATTTTACAAATTTATTTGTTAACTACAAGAAGGATAATAAGCAATCTGAATAATAGAAATTTTTGGATTATTCAAACTGTGTTTCCCATTTGTTTATCACTGATGTCCTGTATTATATATCTTGTTCATCTTCGTTACTATCCAAGTTCTTTGGTTAATAATCTTTCGAAATTTTCTCAAATTCAACCTTTTTCAATTCCAGTTTATCATCAAGCGGTTAGAACAGCAAACAACATAAATAAGTTATACGCAGAAATGTCTACAAATTTTGTAGAAGTTAATGAAAATTTATTTGTTGGCGAAAAAATGACAGATAATATGTTGATCGAAAAATCTGACGTATGTAGTAAAAATGAGATTTCCGCAAAGGATTTGAAAGAATATTCGAAACAATTTCGCATATTTAAACATAAAACAGATAGATTTGAAATGCAAATTTATAATAAATCAGACTTTGAAAATTTTTTAATTTTGACTCAACAAGAATATTCATATCTTAGGTTTTTTTTAAATGTAATAGAATTTTCGGGTTGAAATTCTTTCCGCAACTGAATTCTAACATTGAAAATGTAGAGGTTGATAAATATTTATGAGATGATTTTTATGGTAGAATCAGGTGTTTCGGTTTCTTTGGCTATAAATTATGTTAACAATTTGATTTTTCAATTAAATTCGAAAAAACAACTAATTAAAGAAATGCCTTGTATTATTTAATTTTAAAAGCCATAATAATAAATTTTAACATCAAAGATTTTAAAAAAATACACATAATTAGGTAAAAATAAATTTAAAAGAAATAAAATAATTATGAATGTTTTAATAATTATTTCATTGTTAACAGCTCTGATTATTATTTGTTCTGCAAATACAATGGATCCTATAAAGGAAAAAAATTCTGGATTTAAAATGATTCAGTATCATCTAGGGATAAATAACATGAGTTATTGGGGCAGTTTATATATTACTCATTTAGTAGTTTTCATTTAATATTAGATTTTTAACTCAATTTCAATGTTGTTATGTCTTTCGATTTTTTGGATATTAAATATTGATGGTCTTTCATGGAGATTTCCAATCATGGTTCAAATTATTTCGATTTTTATTTTTTTGTATGTGTTTTTTTAAATATTTGATTATATTTTTACAAAAACATAATTTAAAATTCTGTTTTATGTTTAATTATAAGAAATGTTTATAAATGAAAAATTCTAAATTTAAATAAAACTTATCTTTAAATTAATATTTAATTAATATATGTTGTAAAATTAAGTTTTAAATTAATTGTTAAATTATGATGTTTAAATATTTAAATAAAATTTTCAGATATTGTATTTCATTGATTTTTTTTTGTTTAAATAGGGAATTTTTTATATAAATATTTTATTTATTTTTATTGAAATTAATATTAGATATTCAATGATTCCCTTGCAGTTCATCTTTTCATTTATGAACAAATCCCCAGAAATGGGTTACATGATTTCAACTTTAATTTCTTTAACAATTTTGATCTTCACAAATACATTTGCTCAGCGAAGCATCAATGTTTTACTGTTTGAAGTTCCTAAAGAGGGTCAATTTATTCTCTTTTTGAAAGACAAATTAGAAACGTTTTTGAATTTTTTTCCTATTTATCATTTATATTCTGTTTTTAATAAGTTGTTGAAACCAGATATTTTTATTTTAAGAATTCACTGTAAATGTAAAATATATAAGATTTAAATTTTCAAAGCTTTTATCCTGAATGGTTAGCATTATTTTTGATTGGAACGTTTTTGAATATTATTTGTATATTCAAATTTTTTATTTTGGATTTATTTACAAAAGAAAACCCCTATCTTATCTCGTTAAATAAACGAAAATATTCAATGGAGTACATAATATCAGATAAAAACATTGAGATGGAAAATTATTCAACACTAAAAGAAGATTATGACACTAAAAAGGATCTTATTATAGTCAAAAATTTACATAAATTTTATGGTTCATTGTTTTCCACGAGAAAAGTGCATGCTATTGACAACGTAAGTTTTACGTTGAAAAAAAAAGAAGTTTAACGATTTTATTTAGTGTTTAGGATTGTTAGGGAAAGCTGGATCAGGTAAATCAACATTAATTAAAATACTAGTGGAAGAAGAAACTAAATCACATGGAACTATTACGAAAAAGAAAACTTGGAATTCTGTGTTTTTGACTAGTTGTCCACAATTTGATAATTTTGATGAAAATTTAACACCTTTACAATTTTTAAATTATTTGTGTTCTATATATGGACATAGAAAAAAAATTTCCAATCAAGTTATTTTGATTTTAAAAGATATCAAACGGTTTAATTGAAGCCTTTGGGTTGCAAAAATTTAAAAATTATTATATAAAAAATATGAGTTTTGGAAATAAGCGGAAACTTTCAACCGCAGCAGCAACAATTGGAAATCCTGCAGTTATATTACTCGATGAACCCAACGGTGGAGTCGATCCATCTTCGAGAAATCTTGTTTGGAATTATATTGAACAATTAAAAAAAAATGGAGCCTCAATTATTTTTACATCCCAGAAGTATTTTATTACATTTTATCCTCGTATTAATATATTTAATAAATCTAATTTCATTTTTTTTAAATAGGCCTTAATTTAGTCTGTAAATAAAAAAATTCATTTAAAATTTTTAAAATACTAAAATATTTTAGAATAAATACGAAACTGATATATTTTATAATTATAAATTTATTGTTTTTTAACAATTATTTTTTTAAATAAAAATAAGAAATGAATAAAATTTAAGAATTCTAGATAAAACCAATATAACTTAACTTAAACATATTTTAAAATATTATTTAAATATAAACGTTTATTTCTTTTAATATTTTGATAAATTACACAGGAACTTTTATTCATTTTTTTTCAAAATTTATATTTCAGGAATATTATTGTTTATATTCATTTTATTAAAATTTAATAAAGATTATTTTTAACATAAATAAAAATTTATAACACCTTAATAGTATTTGACTGAAAACAATGTTACATGAAAATATTAAAAAAATTAAAGTGAATTCAATATATATACTTATGATATAACAAAAACTATTCTTATATTTTTTTCGAAATATAAGTTCTTCGTCTTTTAAATGTTATCGAATATTCATATTTCAAAATTTCTTACTTTTTATCTTTTTATTAGAGTGATTTAAATCTATTTAATAATTATCTGTTGTAACCAGCTGAGTGATTACCATAATAAATTAATAAAATTTTATATTTATAATGTCAAAAAATCTATGACATGCAAGATGATAAAGATCTATAAACATCTTTTTAGAGAGTAAGTGAAGCTAAAGCAAAAAATTTTCCTCAAAGGTATAGTTGCGAAATGAAATTCAGTACAATTTATTGTTAGTATATTTAAAACTTTTCAAAGACTTATTAGACTAACTATATATTTATGGAATAACTTTAGTTTTTCCATTTAAATTATGTTTATTTTTTCAATTTTTAAATATTTTAAACTTTTTAAAATAATTTTTTCAAACGAAAAAAAATTTTAATTTTTTTAAATTTTATGCGCCCAATTCATAAATCATCCCACTTTGAATTTGATTGGGATTAAGTAAAATTTAAAAACGAACATATTTGAACATTTAATTCAAATATTTTTTTTTTATTTTAACCAATAAAGTTATTATGAACGTATCAGTATTAATAAAGTAAACGGTTTATATGTAATGGAAATTTTATAATTTTTTAGTTTTAAAAAGGCAAGAATTATTTCTGTGAGTTAATTTTAAAACGCTTTTTTTTTCTTTTTTTATTTTTCTTAAAATAAGTTTATAAAATGGAAAAGACTTTAATATGATATGTAAATTTTGGACAATTAATGTTTAATTTATTTAGTTCTGTGAAAAAAATGTTGTTAATTTATATTGATAAAAAATTCATAATTAACTGTTAGTATTGAGTGATTGACCACAATTCTTTAATTTATTAAACTAAAATATCTAATATTAAAAACCCACAATAAAATTTAAAAAAATTTCCTTTTTTTTAAATATTGAAGAAATTACATGAAAATTAAATTTTTTTGAAACATTAACCTCAATTTGAGAAATTTCTATCAATTGAAACACATTTCAGTTATTAATGGGTTAAATTGGTTAAATCTAGTGTTTTTTGAAATAATTCACTGAAATGGTTTATTTATAAAGAAAATAATAATGGTATTTTTTTGAGAACATTATCAGTTGACAATTTTTATTATTTTTTAGACACTGCGAAAAGAATATCATATTATTTAATTTTACAATAAAAATCTTTGAGAAAATAATCTTATTTTATATTTTTATACTCTCTTAAATCTTCCCAAAATTTAAGTTTTAACTGTTGATTTATTTGGCCTTAAAAAACTATTTTATATCAATGTTTCAAATTTATACTTTAATTTATCGGTAAATAAATCCTTAGGAACCAATCTAAAAAAATTATAAAAATATTTGAATATTAAAAAAAATAATTTAAAATATTATAAATTTTCCAAAGTTTCGTTGAACAAAATTCTTTGCGGAATATTTGTCTTTCATTTTAAATATTGATTTTATAAATCCTGTCTAAAATTTTATGTTTTTCATTGCACATTATTTAATTGATATCAAAGAATTAAAAAATTATTTTAAGGATTATATATAAAGAATTTTGGTTTTTAATAATAAAATTAATATTATGAATTCCATGGCATTCGAAAGACACTTTCAATGGCTTCGATGTATAAAAAAATGATATTTTTAAGAATTTTTAAAAAATTAAATTTATTTCACGAGTGTATATAAATATATCAATAATAAATTTTTCTTAATTTATTAATTCCTATTTTAATTTAGCCTATCTGAAACTGAAATATATGCTGATAGAATCGCAATTATGGAAAACGGATCATTCAAATGCATTGGTTCAAAAAAATCTTTAAAAAAAATGTTAGATTATTATCAAATAAGATTTGGACTAGGATACGATTTGGTTATAAAATGCGATGATGAACTTAAGGTTGAAAAAATAATAACAAAAATTCTTCCCCAAGCTATTCGAGAAGTTATTATTTTTGATTAAAGTTTTCAACAAATTGTTTAAAGTTTGTAATCCCTCGAAATAATCATAAACTATCTGAAATTCTTCACTGTATGCAAATTATTAAAGAAAATTGTGATGTTAAATTTAGAATTTCTCAAGCACAAATTCAAAACGTATAATAAATTTAATTTAGATTCTTCACAATTTATCCGAATAATAAATTAAAAACTAATTTAAAATTTATAACTCCATCATTTTATTTTTAACAATTTAAAATAAATTTTAAAATAAATGGAGATTTCTTTCATTTCAAATATCATAACAAAAAATTAAGTCTAAAATTGAAGATTTCCTATTTTCTTAAATTAAATAAAATCCATTTTAATTAAAATTTCCTCAGATATATTTAATAATTTTTTATGTCAATTAAATTAATTTTTTACTTAAATAAATCTTATCAAAAAAATTAATTCGTGTAGTCAAAATAATTTAATTTATAAAATCTTGTTTTCTTTATCAAAAAATCTAATTATCGACCACATAAAATAGAATTTATTTGAATAAAATCTATTTAATTTATTTCTAACCTAAATAAGATAATCTTAATGGTGTATAAAATGATAAAATTAAAATTTTTTTCGCCTTTTGTCTTGTGAGGCAACTGAACAAAATTTTAAATCGAGCTTCTATTTAAATATGTTTTAAAAATAAGATTGCAGGATTTTTTTTGTAATTATTACAAACAATTCTTATAGTCAAATTAAAATTTGTAGCTTTTTCTTCTGTTAAATATAAGAGACAAATTAACAAACGCTTTTCTTGTTTGATTCACATACATCGTTAAAAATTTCAAAATTAATAAAATATAAAATTTAGTTACATAAACTATAATCTAAAAATTTTTCATGAATAAATAAATGATTAATAATGTTAAATTGTTTATTTTGAAGAAAACTGATACTATGTCTATATTTTCATTATATTATTAATTTGCTTAAAAATATAAACTTTAAAATAGATTTAATTTTTAAATAAATTATATTTATTAATCAAATTTCTTTATTTGATTTTATGTTTCATATATTTATTTAATATTATAAACATTTAATTGATATAAAATGAACTAATAATTACCTTTAAACTAAATTTTTTGGCTTTATATAAAATATTGATCATAAAAGGGTGAAAATTATCACACTTCAATTTTTTACTAGTCAATTAGTGTGATGTATGAAAATATAGATTGAAATTAAAAAAAAATTTAATTCTATAGCTTAGAAATCAAAAATTTTAATCACCCAAAGTATGAATTAATAAAAAAATATACGCAAAAATAAACCATAATGTAAATCATTTCGAAAACTAAATCTAATACAATAATGTCTTTAAGATGACTACTATTTATTATAAATTTATTTATTTAAAATAAAACTTAAAAATATGTGATAAAATCTATTTAAATCTAATATGTTTATAAATTAAGATATATTTTTAAAATTTAAATCAATTTTCTTAATATCATTAAAGTTTCCTCTAACGGTATTTCATAAATAATAGTTTTTACATATCCAATCTCAATCAAAATAATTAAAATTACAATTTTTTTGATATATAGAAGAAACTTAGTTTTGTAATATATTTCACATAAATATTAGGAATAAAATTAGTTAAACTTGTTAAATTCATATCAATTTAGTTGAAAACGATAAGTGTATAGATTTATAGACTTTTTTACAAAAATTTCTTAAATGTTTTATTTTTTTTATGTTTTAATTAATTTCAATATATTTTTTAGAATCTTTTTGCGATTTAATATCTTTGAAGAATGGTAATATTTAAAAAACTAAATAAGTCATCAATTTTTAATATTTTAGGTAAAAATCTCAAACATCGAAATTAAAAAAGCTATATTTTTAAATATTTGAGTAAATTTGATCTATTCATTTCAAATTTTCAATCA
>JBAMHV010034437.1:0-11670 GCA_037177535.1 Pseudomugil gertrudae | reverse complement strand
CTCACCTCCAAGTCAAATAAAACCTATTAACTGCAATATTGCTTCTTTTGCATGTGGGTCAAAAACCTGAAAGTCATAACAGTAGTTAGTCTTGGATGACCAAGGGCTTCCTTCAGAAATGGATCCTGCTGAGGTTTGAGGTTTGGATCCGTAGCATGGGCTCAAAATGGTGGATAATCCATTCTGGCACTCAAGAGGGTCCGATGGAGATGCCTGTCATGGTGGTTCATTAGCAGGATCTAGGTTTCAACTTCTCATCAGCTCATAAAGTCATAACGATTAAGCATAAAGTTCAGATTAAAGTCTATAAAACTCATAAAGAAAACGTGTCTGAGTTCACTCAGGTTAAAAGAAATTTGGTTGTTTGCATGTGGAGCAGGGAAGAGCTTAACTGATAAAGCTCTTCCCGCTGGAGGCTCAGACCTATTTAAATTATACAAATTAAACAAAACATTGTCTGGGTTTCTCAGACAATTTCTCAGACAATTAATGTTTCTGGAACTGGTCTCTGCATTTTTCATCTGCAGCATCCCATCCTCCAACTTAAAGGTGCAACCATCTTCAAAGAGTGTGTCTGTTTCAGTTCACAAGACACATGGAGACCAGATTTGTCTGGATAAAACCAATAGGCATTCTCGTGGGCTTGTCTATAAGTCAACGTTTCATTTGATATTATAAAATAGAATGTTGGGTTTGATTTAACCTGTAGCTCACATATGTAAGTGTGGAGAAAGACTTTCCCATGAGGCGTGAACACACAGGTCTTTTGTTGTGGGTTGTTTCAGTTTATCCTGTGTGAAAGGAGTGACTTTGATAAGATGAGGAAGGACCTTCTACCTTAATCCAAGAGTGCTTGGTTTGAGAGAAAAATAGTTTAGTTCAAGGGTTCACAAGCCATTAACTATTGCAAATGGTCAGGGTCAAAAAATCCAGAATTTTCTGTGAAGAGTGATCAGTTCCAAAGTGAATGACTTGTTTAAAATGCGTGAGCTTTGGGGTGGATTTTGCAACACTATCTAGCTCTATCTCTCCTCTCTCTTTTTCGGTTGCACTTTGTAAACACTGTAGGATTGTAGGACTGGGGTGTAGCAGTTTTACTGTTCACCAACCAAAGGCAGTCCTGGTCAGGTGTTTGTGAAAATCGGAAGGGGGATTAATAAGGTATTAAGTAGTGTAGCCTAGCAGAAGGCTAGCACGCAGGGGCTTTAATAAAGAGGCCTCAACAGTCAGTGTGTCATTCACAACATAAAAATAAAAAAGCAGACTGGGAAGATCAAGATGATAGAATGATCATGCTATGGCTGAGAAACCAACCACTCACTGTAAGGTGACTGGGGGTATGCTAACTATTAAAAATAAACGTTCACCAATACACTATAAGACCCAGACCCAGAGATTTGATAACTGTACATTAACACTTGTGCTGTTTGGTCCTCTTTAAACAAGCTTTGGTCTGTTTCCATGGATAACATGGTTCTTTTGAAGCAGTGTGAATGCTAAAATGCACCCTGAGTCGCCCCAGGTTGTAAAATCAACCTCGAAGTAAATCCACTTTTGAAAAGGCCGAAGTTCTGTAAGTTGTCTTCAGAAAAGTGTCGCTCGCAAATAAAAAAGATTTTTCCGCATATGAACGCTAACCACTTTTCTAGTAGCTTTTCATTTTTCGGCAGGTTATATAATGTGCCTACGTTTGCACAACTGAAAACACATTTTGTTATATTTGGTGCATGGTTATATATATGTGATTTGGCTATCATCAACAAAAATAGTGGTTCAAAAACAAAGCAAACTAAAAGGGAGCAAGTCTGCAGTGCTGGTTGTAATCAGTGTACGGGAGACGTGTTTATTGACAAGCGTGCAGAAGCAACAACTTCCTGGTGGAGGTAAGCGTTAATGTCTTCAGGTTGGGGAGGGGGAGTCTCCACTGTGCAACATCCCACAGTGGAGTCAGGCATCTGCTTTGCTCAAGCTAAAAAAATTTTCACAGATATAAAGCTATAAAACACATGTATGAAAAATAAAACTACTCCGGGGATTGTTTTAAGGTACAATTAACACTAGTAGGAGGTTAAAATCTAATAAAAGTAAATTTTGCATAATATAGGCCCTTTAAACTCCGCTCCCTTTGTTTTCTCATCATCATATACTCTGAGTTATGTTCCATCTCCAGGTCACCTGAGCAGCTGCAACCATAAACAGTCAAAATCAGCACATCAGGGAGACTAATGAACACACACTCGTGCACGCAAACCCTCCTTATTAACTGCACCAGATAGACCATCTCCAGGCCCAGATGCCTGTGACCACTTTTCACCCCCAAAATGCTGTTACTGTGCTTAAAGCATGATTGGCAGTGCTGCTTATTAATTCTAATCTGGGACACAGATGCATGTTGGTGGGCAGAGGACAGACAGCGGCGTTTGCCAGGCTGACGTCACACAGATGCTAATTCAGTCTGACATGCTATCAGAGCCTGGTCACTCTCACACACACACAGACACCTAAGGACACACACAATCTGTTTCCTCAACACACTAACACTGCTTCCAGGGGACACATATTTTATGATGAATGCACAACTGCAAGGAAGAGATAGTTACTCATTTAATAAAAACTGTTTGAGGAGTGCAGTGTTGGTATAATCTTGGTATAAGACAAGACAGAGAAGCTTACAAAGTCACTTGCACTACCTGATGTGATCATTGATAAAAGGAAGTACTCTTTCATGTCCAGCAGACAGCATTGTTAGGCCAGTGAAAGTACAGCAACAGAGATGATTGGAGGTGACACAGAAGTACATGGGTTTAGAATCAAATAAGCCTCGTTCAAACAAATGAATCCAGCAGCTTTGACCTGTTCATTTGAATCAGGTGTGCTGGACCAGGGATACATGGAAAACCTGCAGAAAATACAACTGTCGAGGATCAGGGTTCCCTACCGCTGCTCTAGGGGGAATAATTTATAAGTGTAGGTAACTGTGAATGAAGTCCGAGAGTCATTCTTCAGAACTATCCGCCATTGTGTTTCTATCCAAATCCTGTTGTTTTCAACATTTGTCAATGTTTTCAATTGGATGAGCATCTTTTGCTTTCAAGTAAATATTGCACTCTGTGCATGCAACACGGTCTCTAATGTCAATGTGTGCGACCATGCCAAAGCTATGCTGAGTATGTATGGGTGCCATGATATGTATGTGGACATATCACGACAAGCAAGCATATCCCAGCCTAAGTTTTCACAGATTACCTGTGAAGAAACATTAGCGAGCGGTCAGGATTAGTGTGATCATCATATACTGTAATGCTATGTTCTGGTACCAGATATGCAGTGCTCATTTTGTCTCTGGCTGTCCGTTTGATGACAAAGACATGTACTATTGTCTGTCTGTCTGACATAAATGAGAATGGCAGCATGGTGGGGCAGTGGTTAGCGCTGTGGCCTGACAGCAAGAAGGTCGCTGGTTTGAGCCCAGGCTGCGGAGGGTTGTCCAGTGACCTTTCTGTGTGAAGTTTGGATGTTCTCCCCATGTATGCGTGGGTTCTCTCTGGGTACTCTGACTTCCTCCCACCCACAAGACATGCATGTTAGGTTGATAGCTATGGTTAAAATGACTGTTTATCATGTGTAAGTCACTTTGGATAAAAGTGTCTGCCAAATGACTGTATAATTGTATAGTATAGTAATTTCACATGAGTCCAAGTAGAAGGCAGCATGAGTCCATCGTGCCTGTGTCATTGTACCATCTTCATGCTATGCACCGGAATATTTACTTCATTAAAGTGAAAGCATCCCTGACCAATAAATGGATTGCATTTCAATAAATTTATCCAAATAAAATCAGTCTGATCAGAGATTGCAGCGGCGGTTAAGATTACTTATAGGTTTACATATTTTTTTAACATGGACACTGAAGTGATCCAATCCGTTGCATTTTTACATGATAGAGAGATTTGAAGGTTCCATATTATGTTTTTTAACACTAAAATTTGTCAACATAGCCAGTGTTTGCCCCAAAAATGAAAAAAAAATGGTCATGTGTATTCAATGTGTGCTCAAACGCTTGTTGAGACTGAGGTCTTTGCCTTTGAGACCTCACAAAGGGAAATAATCACTGTCACCAGTGTGGGTCACTGTCGCCATTGATCCACACTGGGGCCTGCTGAGCCTGGCCTATAAAACTGCTGAGTCAGGGCTAACAAAGATGAGTTTCTCTCCTCAAGAAGGGTGTGGACAGACACCACCAATTAGAAAATGTAAAGGTTAAGACACAGAAACAGCCTATTCTCTGTAGAATCACTGGAGCTACTTTTGAAATGGTTGAAATTAACTCGGTGGCTGTCAAAGACATCTTTTGTGTTTTATTGCAGTTTTTAATGGAAAGGGCTGCTGGTACACTCCAGTAGAGCTCTTTAGTGGAAATCAAGCTTTAATTGTGCAGTTTAGCATAATTATCATCTGATCCAGCAGATGGCAGTGTCAAAGGCTGACTGCAGCACAGCTGCAGTGAAGCAGAAAGTTGATGGTTTGGTATTTGCTGAGAGAAGATATGGTGAAGTTTCCAAAATCAAATCAATTCAGGCAGTTCACAGAACAAAGAGGTTGTTGCAGGGCTTTACAAAAAGTCTCACAATCAATCAAACAATGGAACAACTGACTGAATGAAGTTCAGTGGAAATGTGCGCTCACATCACATAATGTCGGTGGGCACTTGTACTTTTACATCTCGACTCATTTGGTGAATCTGGATCAGAGTGTGAACCTGATTCATTGGATGAATGGTTGCAGTCGGGATCCAGCAGCAGCCGTGGTGCACACCGTGTTGGGTTCCTTTGCACACAGTGTTACACTGTTCACCACATAAAAGTAACACACAAAGGATTTAGTTGTGAGAGGGAGGGGCATGGAGGAAGGGCGGGAGGGATGAAGAGAGAGAGAGAGAGGACGGATGAATGAATGGAGGAGTGAAAAGATGCATGGAAGTTTTTGCTGTTGTTATAGGCTATATAGTAAGTGCATTATCGTGCCACCAAAAACTTTTTTACATTGTTGTTTCAAAGAAGTAAACTATGTTCTAATGTTGAGGTTACCACTAAAGTAAAAAATATTGGTTTTAAAGTCACACAAAAAGCTAATTTTCCCCTTTTTATGGTCAAAAGCAGCATTTTTGTTGCAAATTCCCCACGTTCTACTGCAGAACTTCATTCTGAAACTGGCAAAAAGAATAATTATAACTAAAGGAAAACATCAAATAATTTCAAACACACATGGAAAGTTACAACCAGTTGTTAAAAAAAAGAGTTTCCCTCAACTATTTTTATTGGCATTAAACCATACTGTTGTCATTATGACATTGTATGTTAATTTAATGATTTATTTGCTAATGTTGTTGTTTACTTGCAAAAAGATGCCCCAAGTAGACTATGATCCTGCAAAACATATTCCTGATAAATGTCCAACAATGCCTAACTTTATTAAACCTAACTTAACCAATACTGCCTCGGGACACAACAAAATTAATTCCTTTATTACAATAGAAGTAGAAGACTCTCTGCAGGTTGGGTAACATATATTTTCTGTTCCTGTGCAAATAACCAAAAATCCTCATGATTTAAAGGTGGCAAATCCTTTCTTTGTTACTTACAGCTGAAGATAACAAAAAGCTCACAATCCAAATCTTTTTACAAACTACAGACCCATATTATTTTGACCTTGCTTCTGAAACATTGTATACATACATATATGTACATACATACAGGTACATCAATCGCCTGACTGATTGGATCATTTCTTCACTCTGATCTTCATCAATATAATACAAACAGCTTCAGATTGGGATTTTATTTTGATGGCCTATATTGTGTTTCGTTTGACTTTTTACTTCATATTTCTACTTGTTACAGTGTTTTCAAGTTTATTTCCTGTGCAACCTTTAATATCTGTAGTTTTTATCCATTGAAAGTTCAGGTGCGATATTTTATAACCCTCTAAGACATTTTTATCTCACCTGCACAATCTGTTTTCTTGTTGTCTATAATTTTATACCAACTGTTTTTATACTGTGCAAATAAACAAATGAATGGCTAACCTAATGTCAGTATAGCTACTCCCGTGACCCCGTTCAGGGAGAAGCAGTAGAAAATGGATGGATGGATATGTTACAGCACATGTTCAGTACCTGAACATCGAGTCAGGAAAGAACCAGCTCTGTTATCAGGTCACATCAACATAAACACTGAAGGCCGATGAGAAAAGATCTTATATGATTAACGTCACAATCAAGTGGAAGTGGTCAAGCAGGTACTGGTAACACGCAAGTCTGAGTGAATAAACATGGACCGGATGGCTTCCTGGCTGACAAATGTCATACACAGCTTATTTTAGCACTTTGAGGGTGATGTGCTGACCTCTGGCCTGAGGTCACAATCTGACATTCAGCTTAACATTTCAGGAGGAAGTCAGTTTCCATCACTGTGAAAGGTCAGTGCGGCTGTCCTGTCAGCAGAAGATCATGAATCCTGACCCTGAGGAGGAAAACTGGATGAAAGAACAAAATATTTGTACATCTCAGAAGGATGGAAAACTTGGTTTATAACTAGTGGTTTTACTAACACAGATATTCATTAAGGCTTCTATTATAAGCAGACCAGTTGGTGACTTTGAGGGATTTCCGACTAGGACCGTCTGGGAGTCTCTTCCCATCTGTGCTGCTCTGGAAATGGGTCTAAGAAAGTCCTCTGGCAGGGAGGACAAATTCACAGGTGTACATGTGGTTCCAGTGTTTTTTAACTGGACAACTGGGATTCTGAAAGATAAACGTGTGGTTGAGAGCCGAGACAAACTGGCCATCTAGCATGCTGGGTCATTTCCCAGTGGGACAATGTTTTGGACCAATACAGTTTATTGATTGATTTGACTGGTCTATAAAACTCAGTAGATCAATGACCACTGGTCACCACACCTAACACCCACATTTTTGGCAGAGTGAGCATCCTACTAAATGGATTTATAGCTTGTAGGTGTATGTCAAAACAATTCAGCTGCATCAGGTTTTCCAGATACTCTTTAAAGGTCAGCTTAACTTTTTAACCGTAACCCGTGTCTAGACCTCTCAGCTTTGACTGATACCTTTTATTTTCATTTCACACCTTCTTTGCAGCAACTCCATTAGCTTTTAATTAAAGTCTGTATCATCTACATTATCTTACTTCTCACTTTTAACACCAGTAATAACTTCACCTGTCTTTGTATTATTATTTTAATCATCTTTCTGATAGTCTCCTTGTCTCCAGTTTCTCTCCAAACCTTTTAGCTCATTTTTTAGCATCTTCACTCCCACCCATAGCCCCCTTATTTGTCTTCTTCACCTTTCACTCTCCTCCTTCATTCTCTTCCCTGTCTCCCTATTAGACCTCCCTTTCTCCCATACCTTTCCACATCCTTTCTACTTCTCACTCTTTCCTCTCATTTCAATCTCTCCCACCATCTCCCCCTTTGCAATCCCGCTGTGTTTCTTCTTTATTTACCTCAGGAGTTGCAGAGTTTTCCAGCAGGCCCTGACACTTTAGGCTCTGATGGATAGGCCTGCCAGCAGACAAGTGTGATAAACGGCAAGGTGATGGATAGATCTGCCAGGGCGGTAGAGACATTGCAAAGCACATTTGCTGTTTCACAGCCCTTCACTAGGCAGTGGGAGAGCCTGAGGGTGGCCATTTTGTGCCAAGCCACGGGCACCTAATGGAGGATCTAGGGCCTAATGAGGCCAGATGATTAGACAGAAGGAAGATGAGGGGTTATGAAGGGGAGTCAGTAATTTGACTCTTGAAGAAAGAGTGGGACTTAAATGAAGCTCTTCTGGAGGTAAAACCTACTCGATTCATGATCAAATAACCCTTATAAAAAATATAAGTATGTATTCATATTAAATGTGACATGGTTGTGAAATAGAATATACACTTTAGTCAGGCTTAGGCCATTATATATACATATATAATATATATATATATATACTAACTTACTAAATTATTTCTCCCACAATCACGTCTTTATATAAACCATTTGACACACACAGGTTTAATGTTTGTCCATCTTGCACTACAGACAGACTGATAACTAGTATGTCATAAATCAAATGGCTAAGCTTGTTACATCCCTTTGTACGCTGACCTAGAAATGATGGCGTGATGAGACAGAGAAGTTTGATCCTATTTAAGCAACTGAGTCCGTGTAACATATGGGTTCTATATACTTCTATAAAGTAAATATGATCAGAGGATAAAAGGAAACTAAAGAGAAAAGGGCAGAATAAGTAACAGACAAGATTATGCTTTTACTGGCTGTGGAGACCTCAGAAGACATATAGCACTAAAACACAGCAAAAGTTCTGTAATGTGTCCATAAAACATTTTTTCCCTTAAGTAATACTTCTTATTTAGATTTGATCAATATTTAAACCAGCATGGGAAAGCCTTGGGATTACCCCCAATGAGCTGGTAAATATGGCTGGGGAGAGGGAAGTCTGGGCTTCCCTCCTAGGCTGCTGCCCCCGCAACCCGACTCCGGATAAGCGGGAGAAAATGGGTGGATGGATTTTGTACTGCTACCTCTAAAAATACTTCTCTTGAACTGTTAGCTAATTATAGACCTATGTTCAATCTGCCCTTTCAATCTAGTTAATTAAAAATATTTTCAACTCAAATTTATACTGAATTGGTTCAGACAGAATTAAGACTCATCATAGCACAGATACAGCACTGGTAAAAGTTATCAATGATCTCCTCTCCTTATCAAAATCAAAGAAAAATGGGTTCCTATTGTGTTGTTTTACACATTGAAGCTGAAAAGATGAGAAGCAGGAAGTGGAGTTTGTTTATTTCCGGTAGTGTATTACTGTCCTATGACCAATCAGAACCTTCCCAACACACTGACCTACAGCAGAATTAAGTAAAGGCCAATAAATGTGTTTTCCATGGCAATGCGGAAAAATTATTTCCATGTAAACCTGAAGGACAATAATTTCATTCAAAATTATTAAATTCTGGATTAATTCCAAATGACAAAACATTATGTAATCATAGCCATTGTGGATGTTTCCATAAGACAGCATTCATTTTGTTTCCTATTCAGATATGCTCAGATATACTTCACCGTGAAGCCTGATTAAACCAAGATTACAAGACCTGGATTTCTCTTTTACAAATTCACACAGTGTGAGGTTGTTGTCTTTGGACCTGAGAACCTCCAGAAGACAATTACTTTACTTACTACAGTGAGGAAACATCCATCCATCTATTATCTGTACCATACTATTTAAATTCAGGGTCGCGGGTAACTGGAGCCTACCCCAGCAATCATTGGACAACAGGCCGGGTACACCATGGACAAGGGTCACGAGATAACTTTGAGATATTTTATTTTAGTGTCCTTCCTTTGACATACAGAAAAAAACAACCCTATTTCATGTATGTAGCAATTCTAAAATAACTAAAAGCCTGTCAGACTGATGCAGAAAAAAGTGTTACTTCAGTTTAAGACAACAGCAGATCCTGATTGTTGATTTTTTTTGAACGGACCTGAATTGAAGAAAAAACTGACCTTGTACTTAAACAAAATTAGCCACACTTACATTTATTACATTCATTACATACACTTACAGTAGCTAACTCTAGTTAATCATTTCCTAAAACCGAAAAGTGAATTACCAAAAGTAACAAATATCTCCCATTTACTCCATTCCTAATTATTCTTTTACAAACTATAACTGGTTACAGGATATGTTTTTTAACATTTCATGTTGTAGCTATAAAAACCCTTAGCCTTTCTAGCCTCCTAAAACAGGCTCACATAGCACTAGCTCAGTTAGTGATAAGCAACTTAGATACGCAGGTACTTTGATCATGTTTATATTTAATTTTAAAACTCCTCTGGGAAAATCTTGATTAACTGAGTTGATATGTGGTCCTTAAATACAATTCATTAAAACTAAATATGGCATAGTTTCCCCACCTTATCACAAAACTAATCTGTTGCTAGCATATAACTTGATTAGCACTGCTACACTGCTTCCCTCATCAGGTTAACAGTCTTGCATATCAGTAAGAGCTGTAGTGTAGTGAACTAAATTTATCCTCAAAATGTGTATCCAAATCTATATATCATTAAAGAATGACAAAAGTAAAAGGAAACCACTTTAAAATGTACTTTTAACGGGTGTAGTGACACAGGTGATCCGTGTATGTTGACATTTCTGTCATTCAAGGTGCCAGTCATATTTCAGGGGTGGCCAATGTAAGTAACCCCCCACTCCCCTCCACCACCATACAATTTTTGTCCCCCCCCTTTTACATCTTCTTTTTAATTATTTCTATTTTATTTCTTGTTAAGAATCTCATTAGCTAAAAATTTTTACATAACACCCAAGAAATAAATGATAAAAGAAAGACATTTAAGAAAGCAAAACCCCCAAAAAATGATCCCATCAAGGTGTAAAAATAAAAAAAGGCCTGTCATCTATCTCATCTTGTTGCATGCTGATACTTTAATGCAGCAGCAGCCCCAAAAGTATCACATTTGCACCTGCAGTGTTTCTGGGGATGGTGACTTAGCAGTGGTGGGACATGTCACCATGGCAACGTGGGAAATCTATCACCCTTCAACATGCGCTTGTGGATTTTAATACTAAACTGTGATGTTTTTGCATCTTTTCTGATGCATAATGAGATAGTGGAGTTATTGAAGCTAAAGAAAGCTAAACTGGGATTTCACACATGATAATATTTTCCTGTTGCTGTGGTTGATTAATCACTGGTCACAGCAGAACTGATAACTGGTAATATGCAGCAGTTCACCAGTCTGCAGAGTAAAATTAAACAAGCTCTTCACCAACCTTCAGCATATTGGAGTGATTTGGGAATGCTTAGTAGTTAGGCCTCAATAGTTAATTGAATCTGTGATGGAAAGAAGATGCAGCTGTGGCACAGAGGAAAAGAGGAACGAGGAATATAAAAAGACACATTTGATCTGATTTTTACCATTTCTGCTGGCTTTGTGGTCATACTGGTAATTATTTTACTGGCACAGCTGCATGTTTGGTGTACATATCTTACATATGTTTTGCTTTGTGACCTATTACTACTTATTTGTTGAAACATAAAGTATGCATAAGCAACCGGCTCTGTTTAATAGAATAGCTGTCTACTCACCTACTCCTGCCATCATTAATGAAACTGGTATGTTTTATTTCACTGAAAAGAAATAAATTAATAGGAATGGATAAAAACGGAGTGTGAGTGTGTATGGTTGTTTGTCTATGTGTGTTGGCCCTGTGATGGAGTGGCGACCTGTCCAGGGTGTACCCTGCCTCTCACCCGTTGTGAGCTGGGATTGGCTCCAGCCCCCCTGCCACCCTGTTCAGGGAAAAGCGGTAGAAAATGGATGGATAGAAACAGCTCTAAACATTTAGATAGTTGCTCAAAAATATTTTTAAAAAATAAAAAAAAAATATGTGCAAATTAATTTAATTATTATATTATTAAAATACTGTATTTATTTTATTTATTTATTGCATTGATTGATTTTAAGTGATAGATCACAACAAACATGATAATCTCTACTAACCAGCTATTTTAGTGAGAGGTTTCTTATAAGACAGCATTTAAAAATCTATTTAACTGG
>JBAMHV010034118.1:0-11687 GCA_037177535.1 Pseudomugil gertrudae | reverse complement strand
AAAGGTGTGGAGAGAGAGAGAGGGGGGAGAAAGGTGTGGAGAGAGAGAGAGAGGGGGGAGAAAGGTGTGGAGAGAGATATGATATTGTATACACTCATGGAGAAGGTAGGTTACTTAGTACTTCTTTGCTGCAATGTTTAGATTTTAAAAATAATTAATTTGACCTTTAATGTGATTTCAATCATTCAATTAAGCTTTCTTTATAAAGCACTTTTCATATAGTAATAAAAAGTAGCACAAGGTGATTTACATTAAAATGATAGAAAACATAATATCACCCAATAAATCCCCCAGATTGAAAACTTTCAAACCAACAAAGATTAGAACATAAGACTCAAATGTCCCATTATAATGATGATGATAAAAAGGAAGTAAATATGAACCATTTGAGTGCCTTTGTGTGTGCAGGCATGGAATGGGGATGAGAAAAGGTCCATTGACAGTTGCCTTTACTTATTGCTGAAGGACATGAGCTCATCACTGTCCAAGCCTTTGGGAAATTTTCCTGCTCTAAACCTGGAAACATAGTAGAGATTGTTCCTTTCATCTGTCGCCTTTTTCACTCTCTGTTTTCTTTTAACTTCTTGCCCCATCTTTCTTCAGTCTCTCTACTCTGTAAATCTGTCATTGCACCTGTAATTCCTGCTTTCTTTTCTAATAAGATCCTAATAGGAAAAGGCTTGCAGTTGTCAGCACTAGTTAATTAACTCGCTCTTTCTCTTTGCTCTCCCTCACACACAGACATACACACTAAGAAATTCATGACCAGAGTAAGGAACAACAAGGCCCACTGTTTATGTGCTGATATGTTTTGATCTGAGGAAGTGAGGCTGCTTATGAAACAACTTGTAAGAAATTTGGGTCAGTGATTTGTACATTGTATTACAATTAAATATATGATACTTGATACTTGCACACACATACCTAAATATTAAATATGTATATGTTTATACACACACACAAAAGGAAGCAAGTTGCAAGACAAAACAGAGCAGAGGATAAATATTTAATCCTACTTTTCTGAATTGCTCCAAGCGCTGAAAACCAGCAGCAGCTCCTGCTAACAAGGAAAAGTCCACATGTTAGAATTACCAACATAAAGCTAGAAGTCTATTCTATAATTACCTCTGCTAAGGACGTAGTGGAGGTAATGTTGCAGCGTTATCTGTTTGTTTGTCTGTCTGCTGCTTGATGGATTTTTGTGGATTTTTGTCTGGGAATTCGGCTTGGCCTAAATAAACATTCCATTTAAATCAATGGATCACCATCTGGATGCAGAAATTTGAAGGATTCTTTATCATTGAGAGAAAAGGTCTTTCTCAGTATATGGTTGATGATTTATGGCATCAGGGTGTTAGGGCTGGATTCCGGCAAAATTATGGAAACTAAAAATCCAGAACATGAGGAAATAGATGATCTTTGGAATTTCAAATTAAGATATAAAACATTCATTAGTCATCACAATATAGTCAATTAACAGCGTGGATTCATTATTAGTGTAGGGATCTAAAAGTGTATCCATATAAGATGAATGTAGGACAATAATATAAGGTGGAAATCACAGTATGGGTAGAAATAAGCTGCTTGGCAGAGGTCTGGGTTTATTGGGAAAGTGATGGCTTTTGTGTTGGATGGTTATAGCTTCTGATTGAGTTTCTTTCTAAAGTTATCATTTTTCTCTCATTTTCATTCTTTCACGTACTTACTGTTTTATTTGTAAATTAATTTCATATCAGATACGTTGTGATTGGTTGATTACAGCCCTGTTCTTTCCCACCCAAACTTAGTTCAATGGAGTGGTACAATCAATAGAAATTTAGCAGCCAATAGAATTTCCTAACTTTCAATTCTTGTGCTATTTATAATACTTATATGATCTTTCTGAAATAAGCCTTTCAAATTTGTTCATGACATTGTTTCTTCTACAGTTTTTAACCCTCACTTTGTTCTTGGATCCTATCTTAGCCATACCCTTCCTTGAAATGTTTGCTTTGTGGACTGATTACCTGTGGTCATCTGGATATAAATTTAATTTGGATTATGTAAAAAAAGCTTTCCATACTCCCCCACATTCACAAGTAAATTCTACAATCATCTTGTCAAATTATCAACATGCTACAGGCAAAGTTTAAGCAGAATTTAATCAATTTATGGTGCGAGTTCACAATTCATCTTAGAATTTGCTTGGCAACTTCATGCAACCTGACAGTTTTGACCTATTAACTGTCCACACAGCCAAAGCTTATATTGCTATAAATTGTTAATGACAAAGTTTGATATTAGTCAGTGACCCTTCCACTGTCCTGCTTTCTAACTGCCCACAGTGTTGCCCTGGTCAGATGCCTGTGCATGAAAAACGCACATACAGAGGTGGTATACACAGCTTGATTCAAGTTTACTCAGTATTGGATCAGGTAATTTTCTCTTCTATTGTCTCCCTGCAGAGTATCTCAGTAATGTAAATGAGGTCAGCTGATCAAAAAATGTAATAATATATCTCTGTGTTTTGGAGTCAATCTCTTTTTTGTGACTTACTTGAAAACAGAAATGATGTACACAAGATTTATGCTTAGAGATCACTTTGGGTCAGTAGAGGAGTCAAAAACCTTGTGGAAATCTTTACTGTTAGTTTATCCATGCATACAGATGGCATACATGCTAAAGGGTTTGCAGTTGATGCCTATACTGCATGTGCAGAGTTACAAACAGATTCTGCCCTCTATGTACTTATGGAAAAGTCCATGTTCAGCAATGCTGCAGAGATCTGAAAAATGCACTCTCTGGTTAGTGGCTCAGGTGATAAGAGAATATTGTCAAAAGACTGGAAGGTTGATGGTTCCATACCCACTCCCACAGTAATCTGCTGATGTATTGTGATGAGATTCTTCACTTTTCTTGCCTCTATGGTGGCTTCACTGGTGTATGAATGTGATCACTGGTGCACACTGGCTGCCATGTTTCCTTCAGTCCACTTCAGGGCAGCTGTGTCTTCACATTAGCTTACCATCACCAAGAATGAATGAGAAGAGGATGAATAATGGATTTGCATCAGCAACAAAGTAGAATAGACACATTTTTTGTTGTTGTAACTGGTAATATTTGTAAAATTATTAACTGGTATAATTATTACATATGATATGGATTGGTTAAACTCTATAGTTCCCCTCTCCGGTGCAGATGCATGGCTAATGAACAACTGCTAAATGACTGTATTGTGTAGTAGTAATGAATAACCTGAAAACTAACTGAGATAGACTCCGTAGGAATATTTAACAAAATATCTCTTTTCTTCTCATTAATAACAAACCACATTTTCTTTTTGGGAACATTCCTTCCACCTGCACAGTTGGAAGTGTTTGACTGTCATTTTTAATAACATCTGCCAAAAAAATTAAATATCTTTCCATCTTGCTGGCTTGATGGTTGTTGCACATAACTTCCTGTTCTATACTCTCTTTGTCACTGTGTCTTGGTTTACTTGTTTCAGCATTTCACTTTTTTTTTTTTTTACCAAAGAAGAAATCATTTACAATCGAGTTTAAAATCATTACACCAGTAATTATGAGACCAGCGATGAATCTGTGTGCAACTCAAACGCAGCCTCGTAGTGTATGTACTACACGAGTGAAATAATATGGACTTGCAGAATTAACATAAGTTATAATGATATTAATCAGGGCATTATACACCATGCAACAAAGTTAATCTTTTAAGATAATTGCCTGTATATTCTAGGAGTTGCATTTTCTCCTTGTGAACTAGATAAATCTTTCAGTCTGCAATAAAAAGCCTTTATTCAAGTCATTATACTTCACTGCAATCTTACAGTCATCAGAATCTCATTAACATCAACATGTTTTAGGAGATGACTACAGCAAAGCATATCATTTATGTCTGTAATTAACTTCAAGAAAAAGAAATTCTAAATTAATTTTCCAGACATTGTAATGTGATTTCAGTACATTATCTACATATTTAAAATTGTGAGGAAACAGTTTGTCTTAACTAGACCAAGATATAGAGATATATCATGCATTTAAATTCTTCCTTTTAACATGTAAATTATTAATTTATTGTCTGTATAAAGTAGAACCGCAATGCTTTGGTCTGAATTCCTGCTTATTCTCGCTCCACACATAACTTATAACACCTGTTCTGAGGTGCATCTTCAGAGCGACTCGTTTTGGTGCGGTTTCTTTAAATGTCATGCCCCGCCCCCCTCCAGGTCACAGAAAGTTCATCTCTACCTTGTTCTGCCATGTTTGTAGCTTGATAGCAGCGATCTAGCCATCGGTATCTTCGCTACCATCTTGAGATTTTCTTGAGATTAAATTTCTGACGCAGACCTCTCCATTACGCTTACAACATTTATCATGGCACCAATGTGCTGCCACTCAGTAGCCTTCCTTTTGTTACGCCACAACTATGACCCGCAAACAGGATCTCCTTACATGTCCCCACCTCACCAACAAGCACCAACTTCAGTCTGTTAAAAGTTACATTTACGTGCCCTCTCAGTTTCTATAATTCAACATAAAATGCCACAGACACTTGGTCATTCATTTTCCGAAATATTTACGAGCTGCTTTGCATTGACCGTGTATGGTGGGTGTGTAGGAGCGGGGGATGTGAACCCAATTCACCTGCACAACCTTTTTGGTGAGGATGTTATTTATAAAGGAAAACCGCTGCACTTGTATGTCAGCAAAGTTATTTAGATCAAACTTTTTACTTTGGCGCAGCAACTTTTGTTTTTCTTTGATTTTTTTGTATTAGTACAATTATAGTAGAGATTCTATGCAAAGGTTCATAAATGAGGCCCTGGTCTCTGTTGTATACCACATATCTGGATTTTAAAAACTTGTTAAATTATAACCAAGTCAGTGTGGTTGCTGTGTCGGGTGAACCCTTGATGTAGTGACATGGCTACATTGATCAATACTGATTTGAGCACTTTAGCCTACCCTAGGAGCTGTTGTCATGGATTTGTGTTGTCTAAGTCCAGCTTGCCATAAACAAAAATAACAGTTCAACCCTATTTCACCACATGTGCAGGTTCTGTAATTTAGTTTTTTTTTTCTTTTTCTGGGCTACAGAAACTTTTCAGCGGGAGTGGGAAGAACAGATGAGCATATGTCAGCTGTCTCACAGTGCTCCACTGCAAGTCCTGGATGCAATAAACCAACTGGCCAAACATTCCAGTTTCCAGTTACAGCTGATAAACAAGTCAATGCACACACACATGCATTAAAGTATTCATTCCTACACAGCTAGCCGTATCACTCCATAAACACCCAGCACATCTGCAACTCCCAGAACAACCAACTGAATGTGGTCTCCTGCTTCCCTAAAAGAACACTTTTTTTTTATTAAACAGCTCTCCTGGTATGCACTTTGAACAGGGAGCAAATTGTGACGCTCACTCATTGGTACATAACCCACCATTTAAAAAATCAGTTCTATGACTGACTTCTTTCTCAGTTATGGTTTATTTTATTAAAAGATTTGAGGATATGCCCTGGCCCCCTGGGTAATTACACCACTGGCCAGCCATCAGAGTCCACAGGAGGTTTTACTTAATCAAGCGCAGGCACCGACTAAGTCTACCATCAAGCATTTTAAAAGGACACTGGATGTGTTTGGACACAAAATGTGAAAAATGCTTTAAATAGTAGAGAATGTATGTCAAGGTTTATAAATTTGTTCCATCTTGCACAAACACTTTTGATTGCTTCTGATTGTGGAAAACTCCTGACATTTCCAAATTAATAACACATCTCATACAGGTCAATAGGTAATTCATTTCCTACTGTGCAATGTTTTTTTGCACCATCTGAAATGTTTTTGATGTTTTATGTAAAGCATGTTGAAATGTCTTGTCAGTGAAATGTACTATACAAAAAAAGAAAAAAATGCTTCTACAGAACATTTCAGTGAAACACTCGCTCCCCCTTTTGTCACAGGGGCACTAATAAATGCTTGTCTGCAACCTCATTGCAGCAGCTTTAATAGGATTTGAATCTTACTGTGAAATTTTCTAACAAAGCACATCTCTTAAAAAATGACAAACAGGTTTGACTGCTCATTTTCGGTTTTATTTCTTCTTCAAATGCTCATTAATTTGTTACTTTGTATTAGATATCATGTCACACTGAGACGATGTGTTGAAGTGTGCCCGCTATTTTTTTTGCCCAACACTGCTTTTAAGTTCAGACATGATGGGAACAGGACTTGGAAAACAAATGGGAGCAACGGGGTTGAATTAATGTTATTCCTGCTGAAGACTGCTCTTCCAGCTTCATATAATTGCATTCTTCTTGATGCGGTGAGGAAAATGTGTGACAGTTGTTAGCCATGTGCTGGGTTGAAATAATTAGTCTGAAGCTGACTGTTCTATGCTAACTGGTTTACTGTACATTAACTTGCAGTTATAGTAAGTTTGTACTTAATTCATACACTGTTGAATTAAGAGAGTTAAATAGGGTGACAAAGTAGTTAGAGAGATCATATAATTATGGCAACACACTCATTTACACTCTCCATTTTCTGAGCTGTATATAATGTTTGATTTGAAAATGTTGCAACAAAGCTGTACTTATGGTGATATCTTTTCCCACTGTTGTATGTAATCGATGTAACCCTTTTGCCTCAGTTAATATATACAGGAGCCAAGGAAAGCTGTTGTCCATGCATTTCTAATCAATTTGTCCCTTATCAGGGCTTTTACACTAGCAGGACATTGTCTGTGAACGATTGATTAAACCTGTCATCCATTCCAAACAGGATTTTGAACTCTCACCTTTTATAATACCTTTTTAAAAAGGCTATATTATGTTAGAAAAGTAGGCTTCTGCAGGAAGCAGGTGGACAAAAAGAAGAAGAGGCAATACCTCTGCCTCAATCTATATGTTCAGCTTACAAACAACAAAGTCAGACAGAACTAATCCAATTTGAATTTCAATCATAGTGGTGAGTCAGATTTTTGGTATATTCATGATGGCTCTGATATACTCATCTAAATCTACCATTCCTCCTTTAGTGTGTGGTTGGTTTCCTTTCAGAACTTGATCATGATCATTTTTCCCAGGGTAAAACCTGGATTTTAAAAAAAAAAAATATTACTTAAACTATGCTTCCCTCACCTTAACTGTCAGTGTAACACCCTCGCAAATACACAAGTGTCTCTGAAGGAGAGTTTTCATTAATCAATCTAAAAGCAACTTTAGAAGACGTTTATAATGATTTTTTGTGAAAATATGGGTAAATGAGGCCCAGCAATGTTCTTTTTTGAAGTGACAATACTAAAGTAACAATTTGTGGTCACAATGCATTACTTCACATTTGAAAACCAACCAGACATGTTGACTCACACACTAAATATCAGCTATCATGAACAATGGTGGGCTTGTTTTCCACCCACTTATTAAGTCAACTATGAAGTCATCTATATACTAATATAGCTGTTAGGAAAGCCATCTTCAGACAGCTAAAACAAAATGAAAAAAAGGGAAAAAAAACTCAGGGTGCTGCAATGACCCTAAAGTCTAAATTTCCTTTGCTATAGATCTGAACAGATCTTTGCAAAAATGATTGCCTGCCTCCAAATCTTACATGACTCAACAAAGTAAAGAACATGTGCCAAAATTCCTCCAATGTATAAGTGATTAACATAATAAAACAGGAAAAATAAAAACATTAAATACAATTTAGTTGTGGGGGGTACTTAATTGATCACACATTGCTTTAACATTTGGCACAGATTTGTTGCATTAACATGATTATATTTACAGAATTTTAAGATCTGGAAAGAAAAAAATTCAGTTCTTGATATGCACAACCTTAAAAATAAATAAAATGCATTGCTTTTTGAATAGCTGCACATATCCTTATGTATATGACGTTCTTCAATAAGGCCTGTATGCATTTTGTGTTTGTGTGCAGTGTCAGGCCGTCTATTTCACATTGACAGTACAGCCACTAACAGCTGCCACAGGAAGTCCATGAGGGTCTTCGTGTACAGTGGAGTGTGGAATTGACATTTCTTCCTCATTACACCACTTATTTGTATGTGCACGCCTCACCATACTATATATAAAAATGTATGTCTTGTCGGAATTGATATAAAAATATCTGCTATTATTCACCCTTTAAAGCTCTGTGAGCCATGCACATTTGCATATAAACATGTGCAACCATCTTAAATATTTCTCTTAAATAGTTCTTGCAACACCTTTATTGGGGGTACACAATCCACGAGTTCCTTTCATGTGTAAACTTTCTTTCTCTTTCTTTGTCTTTTTTCTTGTCAGTCTCACTGCCAATGGGGTTAGGATAGAAGTGATAGCTATCTTGATCATTATCTGTAAGCACATTTTATCCACATGTCCTCATACTCATCTTCACAGGATAAAGAATGACAACAGCCAGTAACAATATTGTGCTCTGTGCAATGCCACATCTTTGGGTGCACTCATTAAATGTGCATGATATATTTCTCTTCTGTTGCTGTGTATGTATGTGTCTTTTGTGAGACAGGGCAGAACAGCTCCTAAGTCTAAGTGACATGTGTTTTTCCTCATGTATATGTATATATGTGAGTGCGTATAGTGGATGTGATGCACACTGTTTCTAAAAGGAAAAACACAAAATGTGCACAATGGTATGACAGCAAGAGGTGACACTTGCTGCAAGAATGCAGCTGTTTTACCTGTATGTGAATGAATTTGAAAGATTTTAAACCAGTTGTGTGTGAATGTGTGTTACCCTGTCTGTATTCCAAGAATTAGGGAGCCATGTAAATGCCTGAAGCCTACAGTTGTGTATTATGTATATTTCTCAGTTAAAAGAGCTAAATGTGGTTGCCACAATGTAACACTTGGTGCAAGCAGGTTACTGCAAATGCAGATTATGTGAGTCACTGTTTCCCAGGACCTCAGGACCCCCTTTACTGAGTGTTAGGATTCTTTACTTTAACAGCCCTAACTGAAAAATTGGCCTTATTAAAAGGTTTGGAAAGAACTTGGTATGAAGGTCTGGTAATGAAACAGGTGTGTTGGGAGGAAAAACAAAACTTACAGAGCTGTGAGTCCTGAGGACATTTGAGAAACTCTGATTCATCGTTACGAAACCAAACCAAGTCATGTTCCTACAATCCAACTTACTATACGTATTACAAAATAGGTTAACATATCCAGGGTAAATTAAGTTGATCTTACTTTACTAAAAATTGAGTTCTCACAAAGCAATATTATGTTTTACTGCATGATTAAGTAACAATGTTATGTTTTGGCTGTGATGTTGATAAGAGAGATTCCACAATTTGACTTCTTTGTGTAGAATGCTCTACTTAAGCTCTTCAGTGACGTCTACTTGACCACAGATCCCACCGGCTTTTCCTTTTCGGTACTACTTAATCTCAGGGCTGTTTTTTATTTTTTAACCAAAATGAGAGTGTGACACCAGAACTTGGATTATGCTGGAGAATTGAATGAACCTTGGACGTGTATAGCGTTTTATTTAAGTCTTTGTGTACCTGCATGGGATTACTGCAAACCAATGGTCAAAAGATTTTTCCTAGAGATATTATGCTGCTGTGTGTTGCTCGTTCTATTAGAACAACATAAGCATAATTCAATAAATACAATAACCATATGAGGTTGTAGCTGCGTTGGCGACTTACGGCACACAATAATGTCCTTCTCCATGGTACTGAAAT
Source organism: Pseudomugil gertrudae (assembly GCA_037177535.1). NCBI lineage: Eukaryota > Metazoa > Chordata > Actinopteri > Atheriniformes > Pseudomugilidae > Pseudomugil > Pseudomugil gertrudae. The sequence continues at coordinate 1,972 of JBAMHV010034118.1, read as the reverse complement.
AAGCAGCACAGTAGGGGGCAAAGTTTCCAAATTTCTGTGCACAGATTTAGTAATCTGAGAGCACCTTTTCACCCTGACCCCAGAAGGGTTCTGTAGAAAAATCAAACAAGTTGGTTGTAGATTTAAGAGATTAACACATCTTTTATAAAAAAAAAATGTAGATATAAATATGAATATAAAAATGAATCATCAACATTGTTTGGTGTGTTATACACACATCAGTCAATGTTCAAGATGTTTTGAATTAGACTCAATACAAATGAAGTTGAATAGAATTGTATTAAACAGCAAAGTTGGTCTTTAAGTTTCAAAACTGGATGAAGGCGCCATCCATCCATCCATCTTTAATACCGCTTAGTTTACTCCAGGGTCATGGGGAATCTGGAGCCCATCCCAGCACCCTGTGGAATTCAATGTAAAATAAATTTACATTGATTTAAATCAGGAATCAAACTCATGTGAACATGTGTTCAATGGTCATATTTCTGTTTCAAATCAACACAAAATCATTTCGAGACACATCAATAGGGAGAACCTGGATTAGAGTGACTTCAGTGTGGTAATGTGACTGTATAATTAGTTATATGCTGCATGATAAAGGCAGCGCTAATTTGTATTTCCAAAGGTAGCCAGTCACGTTTCTCAAAAAAATAAGTACTGTAACGTATTGTATATAATTGTAGAATACTGAACGCATAACATAAGAACATTTTTCCTGGCAGCTGGATTGGTGTGTGACTATATATACATAATCAGCATGTGCAAATAAATTATGCTGGCAGTTTTATTTCTTTCCATTTATGTGTAATCTTCTACTACAGCATAATGGCAACCTGGATAAGATCCAAATGTGTGTGTGGGCGCACATGTATATGTGTGTGTTTGATAAGGAGATAAATGGGAGTGAAGACACTAAATTGCCTTTGCAGTTTTAGCTCAGCAGTTTAGGCTGGTTATGATTATTATACTGGTGCCATTTCTCATAAAAGGATCTCCAGCATGGCACAGTGAAGCTGCTATCCAATGCATGTTAATGTCACACAGAGGGTAATTGGTGGCAAATCTTTTGTCTATAACAGAGTTGCATGTGGCTGTGTGATTGCTGTACTTTGAATCAGCATTTTGGATTCATGTACAAAGCTAAAGGGAAATCAAATAAAACGTAACTGCAAAATTTCTTGCTGCAGTTAGGATATAGTATATTAGACATAACTATTTCAGCCATTTATCATAAGCTTTAAAACTTTATTAGCAAATATTGAAGTTTTCTTCAGAAAATGCAAACCTGGTTTTGAAAATGACAAAGGTCCCCATCCTCACCTACAGAAACTGGCTCTACGTCATCTTTCTGGCAGGGAAGAAGCCTGAGCTGGTGTGTAAGATTGAGTGGTTCTGGCTAGATATAGTTGGGGTGACCTCAATGCACAGTTTAAGAAAAAGTATTCTCGAGAAGGGTTGGATCTCCTTCCACTCTGGAGAATCTCCCTGTGAAAGAAGTTGCAAGCACGACTCATTGCCCTCCGACTTAGTGCCTGTATGTTGGGGTTCATGAGGATATAGCCTCACCCTGCCTTTAGGTGGGGGGATGGGTTCTGACTGTTATTTGGATTTATGCACAAAATGGCAGCTCACAGTACCCACCCTATCTGGAGTTCTTGAAGGTCTTGTTCAAGCATGATTTCACATAGTTCTCCGTCCCTGTAACATTTCTGACTCTGAGTTACTTTTTCTTTTCTGTCTTTCTTTTAGTCTCTAGTTTTGGAGCATGTGGACGCACCCAAAAGAGGGCTGGTTTGAGTCAGGTTCAGGGCTAAAAATATAAAAACCTAGAAGTTGGTAAATAGAAGAAATGACACTTAGGGCCAAATCTACTAAAGGTTTGCGTGTACTAAAATGCGTGCAAACTTGTTGCGCACGCTAAAAAAAGTACAAACTGATCTACTAACAGTGAGCAAAAGGGTTTGCGTCTTTC
>JBAMHV010034022.1:0-11692 GCA_037177535.1 Pseudomugil gertrudae | reverse complement strand
GGGGAACTGCACAAAGCAGGACCTCTTGGCCCTAAAAAGGGTGGTCCGAGCAGCCGAGCGGACCACCAGAACAACTCCCCCCAACCTGCAGGATATTTATGGGGAACGCTGCAGGGTTAGAGCTAAGAGGATCCTCATCAGCCAAACCATCAGGCCGGTGCTTCTGCTGCCTAAAGACTAAGACTGAGAGGTTGAAGAAGAGTTTCTTCCCCCGGGCTGTCAGCTTGCTTAACTATGAACACTGAACAAAATCAAAAGCCACTACCGAACTATATTATATTGCACATGTAAATAAGTATACGAAAATACAATATACACAAGTATGCTGCTATTTTTATTCTTTTATCATCTTATTTAAAATCCCAACATCCTTCCATTCTGTTCTATTTTATTCCATTTCATAAATATTAAGACTTTCTTCTCCTAATGTTAAAGGATGCAGGTACAAAAATACATTTCACTGTACAATTATGCTGTGTATAATGGTACATGTGACAAATAAAACCCTCTTTGACTTTTGACTTTCCAGTGTTCAGATTTTGTCCCCCAAGAAATATATGCAAATTACAGCATTTTAAAGGCTTTTTAATGCCAGTTATCACATTTAAACATTATTTCAGAAAACTTGTAATACAAATAATTGTTTTAATGTGAGGAATATACTGGTAATGTTTAATTGTGATATCTGTTAAATATTATCCTATACAATAGCTACCTAAATACTAAACTAAGGCATAAACTCCAGGTTTAAAAGAACACCGATTAGCTGTCTGGGTGTCCAGATATTCACCAGAGGCCCTTAAGTCTGATCTTGTATCTGTAGACTGCCAACAGGTTTATTTTATAGACTATTTCAACTTGAACTCTGGACACTGATTCAGCCTGAACCGGTCAGAAGTGAGGCCGTTTGCCTCCCAACACATTTTATGTTTTAAATAGGCACCACGTTCCCTTTGATAAGGAGAAGAGACAAGAGAAACTAATACAATATGATAAAGAAAACCAAGTAAAACCACCTCAGTCCACTTCTGAAAACCATGCGATACAGGAAACAAAAACTTCCTGTGAGGACCAAACTCTTCATCCATTACTCCATCAGGTCATCCTCTCCTGGACAGAACCCCGGTCCCTTCTGGTGTCCCATTACTATCCGTACTTTCTGCCACTGCCATTCATTTAGACTTGGACATAACTTTATTAATCCCTTTGGGATGACTCCCTCAGGGAAATTGGGTTTCCAGCAGCTTATTCATAAACAAATAAAGACTCCTCGATACAAAAAACAAAAATAAAACAGCATAGGTGCCGAGTCTGCAGCCTTGCTGTGACAGAGTGGATCTTCTCATTTGCAGTGGAGAATGTAAACACAGATGGTGATCACATGACTGAACTCCCTCAGCATGGCTGCAGGCTAACAGCTAGCAGACAGCATGGCTGCAGGCTAACAGCTAGCAGACAGCATGGCTGCAGGCTAACAGCTAACAGTTTGAGAACACGACCAACACAACACTGTCTTTACGGAGACGTGTCCTGGATTACACCAGCGATTGTTGACATACATGATGAGTCCCCAACCTTTACTTTTTCCACTCTCTTTGTTGTGTCGGCTCTCACGGCAGTGAATCCCAGCAGATCCGCGTTAGCATCCAGTACAAGCTGGTTTAGCCATGTCTCCGTAAAGATGCTGTAAGTCCGGTAGGTCCGCTGGTTGTACGGTGCGGATAGCTCGTCCATCCTGTTCAGCAGTGAGTTCATGATAACGGAGGGAATTGATGGATCTAAACTAATTAAAATGGAGTTCTCAGTTATTGTTAGTTTATAACCCACTAAATGGTTTAGAACCAATACATTCAGGATCTTCTGAACCAACCAGCTCACTCAGGTCATCTGGGTCAGGTCTACTTTCTGTTTCCATGGCAACACTAAACACCAACCTGCAGCTCTGCTGGAAGTCAGATGTTTTAGGTGAAGTTAAAAACTCTTATTAGCTCCTTTTATGTTAATTCCTCACACCAACTTTTATTTCATGCATCTACTTTATTTTTTCTATACAACTTCACATTGTGTTTTAATGTTTCCTGCACCTCCCTGTCATGCTTTTATTATGTAAAGCACTTTGAATAGTTTTGAACATGAAATTTGTTACACACTAATCTTGCATTGCAGAACTTCTTCAAAGGGATCTTGTGAACTCACTTCATCTTGAACTGTAGTTTCTCTGCAGAACATTTGCAGCAGGCATATCAAAACAACATGAAACACTTGTTTAAACGACTGCCAAGACCGAGTTCTTTGCATACATTTAATATCTAAATATGGAAAAAAAGATTGCATCACTATAAATATCCCACCAGAGAATAGCTCAGGAGAGTCCTGGAGTCACATGGCTTCGTGACTGCACTGCTCTCTATGCTAAAACTAAAATATGCCTGTGCTTCAGAAATTAAATCATTTTACTTCTGAGCCATTTTATGAGATGCTAAATTAACCTTTTCCCCTGATTCACCTGACAAGCTAAGACTCAAAAAACCTTCATAGCTAAAAGGTGAAGTTGTGTTTTGCTGCAGTACCAGAGTGACAAACCCAGCAGGGTTTAACACAGCAGCCCGGTACCATCTGTCGCATGTATTTTTATACACTCGCGTATCCTCACATGGACTGCGGTGCTTTGATAAAAAAAAGTTTCAGGCACCATTTTAAATAGTTTTAATTTATTTTGATGTGCCTCCACATACTGGGTATATAAAGTAGTGTGGAAAAGTCTTTAACCATCCCTTTCCTTATATAAATCACTAGGAAAATGGCAAATAGGAACACAATTTATATACTTCTAATAAAAAGGTTGGTACTTGATCTGAAGACGCTGTAGAGTTACTCTTCAGCAGAGTCCTTTAATTTTTTAATTATTCAGATATATCGTTCCACAACCCTGATGTTTTGTCCTTTTTATTGTGCCCCGTCAAGATAATCCCACACTGCTTTAACAACATCAGTGTGTTTAACAACTCCATCACACCCGTCCATCAGTACACTTTCGGGCTTTCATGAGGTATGACGCGCCAGCAATGCCTGATAAAAACCAGATGATGCTTCAGTGACCCGTAAATGCACCAGTGGATCATTTACATATCTCAGGACCCATCCCAGGGCTTCGTTTAAAGTCCGACGCCAACGTGACATCACGACAAACCAGGAAAGCAAGTCTGCACCTGACTAGAGAAAAGGGTTTGCTTATTATGATAGCTTCAATTAACTCAGATTTTGAAGTTAAATCAATGTTTGCAAAAATATTGACCTTCTAGTCAACATTATGTAATACCTGGTGCCAAGTAGATGCGTTTCATTACCCCAAAAATTATGCAAAACCTGCACTAAAAAAAATATGAGATGACCACATTTGCACAAAACGATGAATTTGAGTGTGAGGTAACAAAAGGTTCATGTGAATGTTTGTTTTAGGGCAATATGGTGAAAAACAGCAGCAAAATGCTGTAGTTTCCAGTGAATCAGAAAAGAGGAAGAAAGGATTTGAAAAGCTGTGGCAAATCCTTCGAAGCAAATAAACCCAAAACACTGCTACATAGTTACTTTGCATGGGCCAAAAACTCATCCAAGCAATCAAATTTTATGTGAACTGCAGCTTATTTTGTCCAGATTTTAGAAATATTTTTCTTTTATGTTGCAAAAAAACTGATGGAAACCAGCTAGTTTTCTCCCATTAAGATCACTAACTGATAGAAATAAGCTAATATTTACATTTCATGTAACTGACTGCATTTTCAAATAAGCTTTTTTTTTTTATCAAAAAAGAGAAACACCTGATGATGATGCAGCTAGTCAATATTACCAGCCTTTTACTGAGTCCAAATATAACATTCAGATTAAAAGTGTGTGTGAGGGAATTATGTAATATGCCTTATGTAATCACAGAAGACAAGTAAACATTAGACGGAGGGGAAAGTGGAATAATCAAGTGACAGAAAGTTGAAGTACAGCAAGAGGACAGTGAAGAAGCAGGACTATACAATACTCTACAGCAGGGTCCTTGAGGGCCAGAGTCCAGCAGGTTTGTTGTCGTCTCCATGCTCCAACACAGCTGACTGAAATGACTTAGGCTGACAAGAAGTTGTTGGATCTATTTCATGTGCATCAGGTGCGTTAGTGCAGGTAAACAGCTAAACCTGCTGGATACCAGCCCTCGAGGACTGGAGCTTGACACACGTGCTCTACAGTCATTTGGCAGACGCTTTTATCCAAGGTGACTTACATATGATAAGCAGACATTTTAACCATAGCTATTAACCTAACATGCATGTCTTGTGGGTGGGAAGAAGCTGAATCCACGCATACATGGAGAGAACATGCAAAGTCCACACAGAAAAGACCACTGGACAACCCTCCCCAGCCTGAACCAGTGACCTTCTAGCTGTGAGGTGACGGCGCTAAATGAAAAATGATTGGGGTGTAGGAAACTGAGAAAAGCAATCTCATTATGCTTTCCATTTCTGCTGAAAACTGGCTTAAAAAACAGACTGGGAGTGTCACAATGCAGACCGCCTCAGAGGCCATCTTTCAACCAAGCTGGTTTCAGTGCTGGTTTGGAGCCAGAGCCAAATTAAGCATCGCCTCCTGGCTCTCAAAACTGGTTCTGGCCAGTAAACATAGAAATGTTATGATGCAAACATCGGAGTTGGGACTACCCAGGCTCTGGCACCAGCACTGAACCCCTCGTTCTTTAGTGGAAAGACCCCACGAGAGATTCACTACAACTTCTCAGCATGGGTGCAAACCTTGCCACCAATTTGTTTTTGTTTATTCTATAGTCACTTTTAAAAAGCCATTTTCAACTGAACATTTAATAAATATGTTGTAAAAGTAACATCTGCAGTCAGGTATCACATGTGTACACCCCCACAGCTCCTGCTAAAGAAATGCTAGAGGAAACACTGCTTTCTGTTCTCAACTTATTTCCCTCCTCTGTTCAGGCATGAGAGGAAATTAATCATATGGAACAAGTTTTTTTAAAAAAAAAAAGCATAAAGTATCTGAGCTGCTTTTCTCTAAATGCAAACAAGTACATCTTAAGTCCACGCTGAAAAAACATGTTCAACACATGAAGGTTTTACTAAACAAGTTTAGATGAGGCAGTTAGTGCAGTCTGTGTGTATGAAAACTGTTTTTATGACAGGAAAAGCAACACAGCTGCTGCAGGAGCGAAATATCAGAGCAACAACAAAAAGTTAAAATAACTCCCACAGCTGTGGTTTATTAAAATTTTGCAGTACTTTTGAAACTATAACGTTTTGTTTAGCAGCTTGGTGCTTCTCCAGAAATAAACGATGCACAACACACACACACACACATTAAATAGGGCGTGTAACTTCACGCACTTAAAAAAAGGACCATTTCACCCCTATTTGTACCTAAAATAAGCTAGTTCTAAAACAGGCTGGGTTAATAAGAGCACTGTAGGGTTAATTCAGGTCACATAATTCCAAATTAATCAAACAATTATTAATATTAGCCGGGTTAGAGGAGACTTATCACAACACAGTGCGATAAAAAGCTCAGTTTGGTTGTACTCTGACCGCGGGGAGCGCGTGCGGTTCCTGCGCGTGCGGTACCTGCGCGTGCAGCGGTGAGAACGCAGCACGTGTGCTTCAATAACGACAAGAAATAACAATAAAGTTAAATAGCAACATCAATTAAAGGTTGTTTTTTTACTTGCTAAATAGTTTTTTTTTAAGTTTATTAGCCCATCCTCTTGTAGAAGACGAGCGTTTCTTCAACAGTGTCGAATGCGTCACCAAACATCTTTAGTTAGGGACTTTTTTTTCAGTGAAACGCACCTTTAACAACTAAACAAATGCCATGTTTGGATAAAGAGAACCGTCTTTAAACTTTAAAAGTTGCAGTTCAGGGAAGTTAAGACGGTACGCTTCAACAGGCCGTAAATAACATGCATGCCAACAAGCAGAGGAGTTAAAAGAAAAGCGACTACGTCTGTAAAACGTGGACAATAATAAAGTTTAGGTGCGTACCTTTTATTTTGCGTGTCTTGCAGCTCTGGCGGTTTTCCCTCGAATACTTGGACCCATCCCCTTGGCTGCATTTTTACAAACTACTTTTCTTACTTACGTTTACCATTATTTTAGTGAAACATTACCTCCACCTATCGGACAGGAGTGCATTGGTTCTTCTTCTTTGGTTTTTTTCTGATTCTGTTGCTTCTTCTTCTACGGTCATTTTGTTTATTGAAAATGTACATAATACATGCCAAATAAAATACTTTAACATGTATCTGTCATAATTTGGAGTTTTTCTGTGTTCTTTTGTTCAGTTTTTTTGTAGATTTTCCTCCTGCTCGTTAAATCACCTGGTTTCATGTAGCTCATTCATTCTTCCTGTGATTTATTATGGTCCCTACCACTTGTGTTCAGTTCGCCTTTGCCAGTTTACACATCCTGTCTAGTTTTCACAAGCCTTAATTTAATTTAATAAAGCTATAATTTGAGTCTAGTTTTTATAAAACATCTTATTTCTGCATCCTGGTATGTATTTACCTCCACCAACTTCCTGGCATTCAATCCAATTATCCCAGATGGAGAAGAAATATACATATATATCTACATGTTTAAACCTAAAAATAACAACGACAACGAATAGATTACCTATTTTTCATGCTTGCTGTCAAATCTTGTTCCACCTGCAGCTGAGCTGGACATTTTATTGCTTATAATATTTTTATTTGTGATTGGATTTTATTGGTTTTATCAATTGTGATTTATCTAGTCTATTTATTATGTATTTTACTCCTCATTGTTTTTGATCCTGTACAGCACTTTGGGGCAGTACTGTCTGTTTTTAAAATGTGCTATATAAATAAACTTGACCTTGACCTTGACCTTGCTTTTCAGTCACTTTATCGATATAACTAAAACAAATTTACCCCTCATAACCTCAGAAAAGATAAAAATAGGTTATGAGACCATTTGTTAGATTTTGTTTGGTATCATTTTACCTAGTTGCTTCCAGGGGCGTTGCTAAACATAGAGCTCTATGGGGGGCACAGGCCCCTATTTTTAAAATCACCTTTTTAAAATTATAGAGTGCATGTAAAATAAAAAAGGTTATGTAATATCTACTTTAGATACTGCTAGTAAGACAAATGTCTTCTGTTAATGTTACTGTCACATCATCAGATCCATACTTTAGATAATCTTGCAGAATTAGATGTATTCATTGGTTTGCATCTTACATGCCCCAGTAAAAGAGGTGTTTTCCAGCAGAAGAGAGAAAACTTTTTCACCTTCCTGTGACTGTTTTGCTTTGGATCTTGCAAAAGCACGATAAAGATTGGTCACCTGACTTTGCAGTTTGAATTAATTGAGTCTTATTCTGGTTGTTATTGTCCAATAAGCTGTGATAAGGGTGCTTTAATGACATCAGCAATAGCTGCAGCCCGTTGCTACAACACGTCTGCCGTATCAGTTCCGGCAAGGCAGGGGGGCTGGAGCCAATCCCTGCGGAGGTGAGGTACACCCTGGACAGGTTGCCAGTCTATCACAGGGGCCAACACACACAGACAAACAACCATGCACACACACACTCCTATGGGCAATTTAGGTGCATGTTTTTGGACTGGGGTGAAAAAATGGGGAGAACATGCAAACTCCACACAGAAAGGTTCCTGGTTGGGCCCCAGCCGAGGCTCGAACCGGCAACCTTCTTGCTGTGAGGCCACAGTGCTAACCAAACTTTTTTTTCATATTTTATTTTATTATGAAAAATGTTTAATGTGGCTGTTAAGCAAAATACGACAAATGTGTGTCGTTTTTTTAGGCTGTTTTGTTTGTTCTTGGTCAATATTCTATGTCAGAAAAGAAGATTAGAGATGACAAACTATAAAGCAGTAAATTAAACTGAACATTTCTTGTCAAAAGCAAGCAGCGCGTGGATAAAATGTCAAAAAAGTCAAAGCTCTTCAGTTGAAATTTGACTAAATCAGAAACAAACATTGATTTATTCTCATTATTGTCATGTCTGCTCCTACCTCTTGGGTGTGCTCAGCATCTCTGATCACCGGTCTCACTACATTACCCAGAATCCAACTGCTCAAGCAATCATGGTCTACACCTGTTCTCCTTTATCAACCTCATGGAAACACCTGGAACTCATGCTACTTAATTCTCCTGCTCAAACTGATACCTTGTGCAATATTCACTGAGTCTTGTTTATTCTTGCTACTGTTGAGCACGTGGCAACTTCTTTTCGCACCAGTGAGGCTGCTGTGGTCAGTTGCTATGGTTACTTACATACCCTGAAGGTTACCTCTGTGTTTGGAACCAAGAGTTGCGGTTATTAACAAACTTACTCCTAAACTTACCTGGTTATGTCACATAACCCGCTTACTGGAACAGGCCCCTGGTGACGTAACGAGGCCTCGGTTGTGGTCACATTTGGCGTGCTGAAACAATGCTCGTAACACTTCCATGTCACATGCTCGATTCGTGCTTGAGCAGACGGGCTTGAGCATAACATCCCTAGTGGTTAGGTGATGGGCGAACTTTTCCACCTGAAGGTTTGATATGCCTCTTTCCCTTATTGTTCACCGTGGGGTTCCTTCTTATGGGTTGTGGCCCTGAAGGGTAAAAAGGCAGTGCTGTTCTACCTTTCTGTTTATTTTACACTGAAGCCAGTGAACAAAATGGATACAGAACAATTCCTTTAAGAATCAATCATGTCTCTTTTGGGTTTTACGGGCCTGGGGCCTACCTTAAATCCACGGTGTCCTCCGGATCTCCCGTTGGTTGTCCAGCAACAATTAGAGAAAACTCAAATGTTGGGAGAACTTTAACTTTTAGTTAAGAAATTATCATTTAATTTTGCTGGGTGCCCTGGTCTCAGGTGTTCCTGGCCTGCCTCTGACCTTTGGGTAGAGGGGGTCGCCGTAGCATGATCACCTTTCTGTGAGCACTTTGCACCCCGTACATTTGGCATGATGACAGAGTCACTGAGCTATTTATTAGTTTTATTCACCTTTATGTTATGCTTGTTCATCATGTGCATGTAGCATTTGTAGATCTTTGACCCCCTGTGGGACCCTGAGAGATATGTTGTTTAGTTTTATGTGCAGGTGTGACGGATAGAATAGCGTTTGGTTGGATTGCAGTGTTTCCTTTTGTGGTGTCTTTCTCTTTTCTCTTTGTGTTTTCTTTGCTTTTCCTTTTTCCTTTCTACTGTCTTTCTCTCCTCTCCCTGTCTTTTCCAGTCGGGTCCAGCAACACATGTAAATCATGTTGAACAAATCTTCATCCAAAATAAACACTAAATAAAGAATTCTGACTACCAAGAGGATCAATGTATATACATATATACATGATGATCCTCCTGGCAAAGCACATTTGCTCGGCACAATACAGGACAGACCATCATCCTGTCGGCTTTAATGCTGGACAAGACACGTTTAAAAAAAAAAGACCAGACATTTTGCTTTATAAACATACACACAGTGAAATCAGACATGACTGTGAGGGACCAAGCTGGTGAAGGACGAGGACACAGGCAGCTTCAAAAGTAAAGGGTTTTTATTTACCCAAAAAATAACAAAAATAGCAATAAAAGAGGTCAACTAAACATATCCATCCATCCATTTTCAACCGCTTTATCCTGGAGCGGGGTCGCGGGGGGGCTGGAGCCAATCCCAGCTGCCTACGGGCGAGACAACTAAACATATCTAAATCAAAATCATAATAATTTCAAAATAACTTTAACTCAGTGGATAATAAAACAAACCCAAACTGACCTGAACATGAAACAAAGGAAACTTAAATACTGGCTGATCCGACCATTTAACAAACACAAGGGGGTAACATACAAACAATTAACCTAAAGAATTAACAAACATTTAAATTAATTATCCAAAAGAACCCACTACCAAAAGTAATTAAGTAAATAAACCATAAGTAGACAAAAGGTCATTTAAACATTTAAACAAACTATATAAAAAAAACTTCTCTCTCTCTCTTCCCCCCACCGGAAGGCATCATCTTCAAAAGGTCCTGTGGCACTTCCTGTCCACAGGCTTTCCTTTTTGCTCCCTCCTGCCCTCCAGTGTTCCACACTCCAGCACCAATAAAAGAAACAGAAAGGTTAAACAGTTAAATACAATAGACCCTAAATGTGCGCGCTAACATAAAGGAACTAAAGTATTACAACTAATTTTAAATAATAAAAAAAAGTTAACTAAATGTGTTGGTGCAGTGTTACCGCCTTTTTATGATGTGTGGCTATGGGTATAGCCATCACAGATACCTAGCACCATTTCCAATTAAACACTCAGCGACAGTACACCTTATTCTAGTACACATGACCTGCAGAAATGACAAGCACCTCCAGTCACATTCATACACTACCTTCACTGTAACTCTCCAGCTGATATTCCCAGTACCCATTAAGAAATCTATCTATGATCCAACAACAGAATTCACCCACAACTTTTAAAGTGGCCCTTTTAAATGTTCTATAAATCTTATAGATATAGTAATTTTATAATTATTTTATAATCATTTTTTAGTAAGAGTTCAAGCTTCTTATAGTGAATGGCTCTCTCCAGGTTTTCCCATTATGGTGATGCTGATGCCCCTGCTGAAGATTAATTTAGATCAAACATACTTAATAACAACTAAACCATATACAATTAACTGTTTTTAAGCCAACTCGGCTGGCAGTGGGAAACTGAATTGTAAATAACAATGGTGAATCTGATCTCTGATGTCTGACTGCATTGAACGCAGCATGAGGTAACACAACAGCCGCCTGAAGAAGCGAGGAGAGGCCGTAAGGGCATATGGGAGTGAAGAGCATAACATAGATCATATTATGAAATGGGATAATAATGACAACTTGGTTCTGATCAGTAGTAATGATGCAGATTTTGAGCTGACACTAATGTTTCACTCTGAAGTTTGGTTTGTTGGGGGCAGGAAAGCTGATATGGTTTAACCCCAGAACTACTCGTTAGCACTGCAGTGTAGGTTCTCTCCAGCTACTTTGACTTCCTCCCACCATACAAACACATGCATAGGTGGATTGATTATTCAAAAGTGTCCTGCGGGGTAAGTAAGTGAGTGTGTGACTGGTTGTTTGTCTCACTGTGTTGACCCTGTGATGGACTGGTTATCTGTCCAGGGTGTACCCCCCTCTCGCCGTCAACTGGGAGTGGCTCCACCACACTTAAGTAAATGGTAAATGGATGGATGGATGGATGGATGGATGGATGGATGGATGGATAGTCTCTAACACCTGTTAAGTAATGTAATAACTCTGCGTTTTGAAGGAAGCCTTCTATGTGGGCCGACAGTCAGACACAGCACAGGATGTTAGGAAAACAATACACTTTATTTAACAATGTTTCATAAGACAGTCAGTTGCTACCAGCCAGTCCGCGGTACTAGGGATGGGAGGAGTATGAGAACCAATGCCCACTAACTAGGCTGCATAAAGACACCACAACCCACTCTGCACCCCACTTCACACCAATAACAGCAGTTCACACGTCTGCACATCAAACCAATCCAGATTCCAGGCACAGAACAAGAGGAATCAAACCACCACACCATAAGAGCAGAGCCAGCTAGATGCGCACCAGGCTCGCCGCCGCCCCCTCTATCACTGCACCTCCACTGGAGGT
>JBAMHV010033612.1:0-11709 GCA_037177535.1 Pseudomugil gertrudae | reverse complement strand
GCAAACACCACAAAGAGTAGCACCCCCTAATCTCATTGTATGCTGTCGTTTACAATGACAATAAAGGCTTTCTGATTTCTGAGGGGGCGCTAATCCTCCCACAGGTCACATGACAATCACAAAGTTAAACAGTCTCCATCAACCTGCAGTACAGTAGTGATTTAATATTTTCAAACTAAACCACAGCTGCTAATCTTTACTTCTGTAACAAAATAATTTCCTATAATTCCTTATTTAAGTATATTTTTATTTAAAGTTTGTTGTTCCACAGATTCATTAGTTTTCTATTGAATCAGATATGTGATTATTCTAGAAGGTGAGCCTGAAAACACCTGATAAAGTTAAACAGTAAGTCATCTGAATGATCATTTCAGGATTATTACATTATAATCAGTAATTAAGGCTGTTTATTGTCCATCTTATTCGGCTGTTTGGGCTCCAGGATCCCAGCTGCAGAACTGATGGTCACAAAACAACGACCTGGTAACCAAAACACGCCTAATCTAATCTGACCCTCCCACAAACGGTTTGGAAATGTTTCTCCTGCAGAAGCAAGCCGGATAACTGCTCTGACCCGACCTTTACTCTCTTCCATGGGACGCGTCTTTGCTGGATCTTTTGACGAGCACACTGCTGCCATAGTGACGATCAGACGGTCAACTGTGTACCGACTGTACCGCACTATACATGCACACACACATACATGTCACATGATACACAGACACTTCCTGGTTGTCGCTGTCTCTGCTCCACCCTTCATCTGGTTGAGCCACCCCCATTTCAGGGCGGCTGTGGCGCATGTAGTAGAGCGGGTTATTTCCTAACCAGCAAGTTAGCGGTTCAAATCCCGGCTCTGGCGTCCACATGTCGAAGTGTCCTTGAGCAAGACACTAAACCCCCAGTTGCTCCTGGTGCTGCGTCACCGGTGTGTAAATGTGTGTGTGTGCGAATGGGTGAATGTGTCAAATAGTGTTAAAGAGCTTTGAGTGCACTGATGTGTAAAAAAGCGTTATACAAGTACAAGACCATTTACCATCTAGATAAGGGTTACCAGCATGGACTGTTGAGCGCACAGCTTGCAGTCCTGCTGGGGACTCGCATCCCCCCCCAACCCAATCTCACATGAACTTTTCTTATATGTTGAGACCCTCATGTGTGTTTTTCTAACCTCCACACTTCTGCTGGTACATGGATACTGAATTTAACACAGATGGATACTTTTAGACCTTGTTATACTTTTACCAGCGTTGTGATCTTACTTAAGTACTGTCCAATCCTGTATGTCGTTTGTCTCTCTATGTAACCTTGGATTGGCTGTATCTGAATACTGATAGTTACAGTTAGTGGTGGATAGTTACATTTAGCCACTTTTAATGATACTTACAATTAGTGGTGCTAGCATCTTATTTTTCTGTTTATTTTTGTAATTTCTTTCTGTTTCAATGTAAAACACTTTGAGCTGTCCTGTACATGAAAGGTGCTAATAAATAAACTTGCCTTGCCTTTAATAAACCTCATGATCCAGCTGCTGTTTTCAACTTAAAGCCATGTTTTAGCAACATATACTTTATATATACAAATCATTATTTATTCATCTCAATGCTAAATGTCCAAATCTTTATTTCTATGTGACGTGATGATGTCTTTGACGTGTAGAGCCCTTTATTTGAACCGTAAAACCTAAAACAAAGAATTCCCATGAAGCTTTCATCAGGATTATATAAATCATTAAAACCATCTTTAGTTCTTTCCCCAGAATAATTAACTAAATGTTAAGCCTAAAAATAAACTTCTATTCAAATGAAGATGTTTGTGAAATGAACACACAGATTTTAGTACATGGCTCTGAAGGTCATGCAGAGAACAAACCCACTCAGACTAGAGCCTGTCGGCCAATGACGGCTCCACTGGGAGAACATGTGACCTCTGTCTTCCTCTCATCTCTCGCCATCGCTTTAGTTTTACCTCCTTAATTTCCATATTGTCCGATACCTCTCTCTCACTTTCGCTTTGCGAGGCTGTCTTCAAGGCTGTGTCGAGTCAGGGACCACTAAGCGGACTGCCACCAAGCAGCGCTCCCCTGTCACTGGAGCTTACCATGATGAATGAGGAAGATACGGGGGTGGGCCGGGGGAGGGGGGCAGAGTAAGAGGAGAAGGACGAAGGGAGGGGATTGGAGGAGGTTGTTGGTTCACTGGAAAAAACAAAGGGGAGAATGAAGGGGGTAGAATCAGAAAGGGAGATGAATGAAAGACACACATTCACAAACATGCGCACAGATACCTGCAAGTCCTCCAGTAGAGGGCGCTGCGTGTAGCCAGTTTTCTTCTTTGGTAATTACTGTGCATGTGGAAATTAATGTGAGCTAATTGCAGACGGTGTTGAAAATGTTATGTTGATTTGAGCAGAATAATTACAGCATGTGAAAAGTTCATGTTTTGATTTCTTTAAAGGTCCAAGATGACAAGGTGTGTGAGAAGCTCAGGTTTAATCGTGTTCACTTTGTTCCACTCAGAGCAGAATGAAGGCTTTTATGCATCCCTGGACTTGTTTCAGCCATATGTCCTTAATTAAAAGCCAACATTAGTTATTAATGTCACGTGCTTTGGTTACAATGCCTTCATTAAAAGCTGCCATTTACTTCTGATCTGCCTCAAAACGAGGGCGAGAGCGTTCTCCATAACGACTCATCTGTGCAGGTGAGTTTAAATATAAGTCATGCAAATCATTATAATCTCCAACAGTGATGTGAAAGTCTTAATTATCTTTGCTTTATTTCTCTTTCTGTTTAGCACATTGAAAAACTTGTCTAAGTCTAGGTGGGAAGGGGGCTCATAACACCTCAAATATGGGTGAATGTAGCGGGGATGAAAACAACCATGGTTGTCATGGCAGCTGCAAGAAAGCAGCGGGAAAAATGGCGGCAACGGTGATGTCATAATATGCAAATTAGATGAATAATTTCACTCCCATCACAGACTCTGAGCTTTTATCTCAAACTACCTTCAATTTATAACCTTTTGAAGAGCAAGAAGAGCAGAAAGTAAAAAGAAAAAAGGTAAAAAATAGTAAAACAGAGTGGAGAGATATACTGAAGAGGCAGCCGTTACCCACAGCGCCAATGGTAGCAACAGATTTTAGAATAACTGCTCGATGATGATGAAACTACTCTGACATTAGCATATATACCTAATTAAACACAAGGAAATGGTGAAAAAGGGCACAAATATAATGTAACACCAGTTAAATGATTGACTCATGAGTTGTCTGGCTTTTACTGAATCACTGTTTTAATTTGGGATAATAAAAATGCAAACCTTGTGTGGTTTCCGTTGCAACAGCCTGAAATAAAAGAGATAAAAACAAGTCACCAGAAGCAGAAAGAATGGAACAAAGATTATACTTTATTTCCAGCATTGTGACTTCTTCTCTACATCCAGTCTCATAATGATGGTATGATGATGTGGGAAATGTTTTTGCTTCTGTTCACGACTCATTTAAAAGGGATCATTTAACTTCCCCTCTGAATCCAGTAAAGGATAAACCTGGAATATCTCAAACATTTCCTACATCCTGTAGAATCTGTGTGGAATTTATGTGTTTTACAGAACAATGGAGAATTATTACTATCAGACTCCTGTTTATATGCTTGTATTTGCATCTGTATCCACTGATTAGATATGGAATAACAATAATAACTTATATAAGCCATACACCATCAAACAAGTGACTAAATCACTGCATGCAGACTGCTACGTCTTCACAATGTATTGTTTAAGGTCCTCCAAGTATCAACTCAGGCAAGGATGCATAATTACTGAAGCTGTTGTTTGATGCATGGAGCTGGAACACTGACTCAAAGGTGAGCAGCCAGGTATTATAAGTAATACTGAAAGATATTCAATTAAAAACTGGAATGAAAACTTATAGATGATGAAAAATTGTGCTAATGAGCTCCCCCACCTGCTAAACTAATTTATATTTATATTTATAGTCCTCAATCTATTCCGTCCTGCGTAAGCTAATACGTTCTCATTCACCGCATGAGGACATTAGCTTTTCCTCTCTGTTATTTACTCGTCTCATTACTAACCAGAGTTCTGGAGGGAAAATGTGGATTGGTCCAATTAGCTGGGTGTCTTGTTGACGTATAACCCATTATAACTGCCTCCAACCCTTCCTCATGCCAGTCACCTCCTCCAGTAGAGCATCTCTGGAGGTCACACTGTAAAAACTGCTCAGAAACAGATCACAGTAAATAACAGAGACCAGTGCGTTTAACTAAACTCCCTCACTCCGAATCCAAGTGTGATCGATCATCTGTAGGATGAGTTCAAATAGAAAGATCCTGCACGTGACTTTGCTTCACTAGACAGATGTTCAAAGTACTTCTCAAATGTTTTTATCTGCTTTTGGAGGCTAAACCGATGCATTATGGCTTTGTCTTGAACAAACTGAGTGACTTACTGACGTAATGGGATGTACCTTAAAACATCCTGTTACACATTTACCGTCTTCTTTCATCCCTAGTTCCTCCATCCATCCCTCTCTCTTTTCCCAGTCTTCTCACCATAAAGGTGTTTTTTTGTGTTTGGCAGGAAAAGAGCTTCAAAGCTCCGGCCAGACAGGGCTGCAGACTCTGAACCGACCTACAACCAAGGTAGGAAGAGTAGTAGCAGCGTTAGCAGCAGGCCAACCAGACGCAACTCTGGCTATGTGAAAGTCAGAACCTTGACACTTTTCCAGCTATTATTGGGGCAGAAATGATCAAACCAAGCCTTGCTGGAGGTAACCCATATGAGGATAATCTTTTACACCATATACAGTGCATACAGGAGGGCTCAGAAAAGGCAGTCACAATAACAGCCACCTGTCTCCAGTGTCACCTGATCAGTCTGACCACAAGTCCAGATCGATTATCCTGCAACTTTTAGATGCATCTTTTCGAGCCTGAATTCCCTCGTTTGCATGTAATTCATCTCTGCACTGAGCTGCGTTGGGAAAGGGAAGCATCTAAAAGTTGCAGGATAGCAACGCTATCCGGACCTGGACACCTCTGAACCACATTCCCATGACTTCTGCTTGTTCCTGTTGTAGAATATACTCATCTGAAAGGAATCCATGAAAACTTAAAGCCAGATTTGTCACAAACACAACCATTTAAGTGTAAAGGTAAGAAAATAATTTAAAAAACTACTTCAGCGTAAGGAACTCTGCCCTTCTGTTATGCTCCATCAGTTTCCCTGCTGTGTTCTCGGTTTCCAAAAGAAATGCTTTCATTAAAACCTCCCACCACAACATCAAATGTAATTGGCCTCTTTGCTTCCTGCCAGCCTGACTTCATCACCAAAGCCTTCAATCACACACAGGCCATAGTCCACATCATTCACTTCATTTCCTCTTTTCGTGTCCAGGAAGGAAACCCAACCCCATATCGGCTAACAATTAAAAGCAAGCATCCCTGGAATCAGACGTGTAATGGCTATATGCTCATCTGTAATATTCATATTAGAGGGTTATTTTTAGACATAGATTATTTCAGCGAGTGTGATAACATCAACATCCCCTTCATGTGCTCTCCAAACTAGCCTGAGTGCAGTGCAGATGGTGCAGTTTATGGAGGTTACTGCTGCGATAAGATCAAGAGGAAAAAGTGAAACTGAGGTTCATGTGACTCGAAGACAGCTGCTGATTTCTGCATTTTTATTGGGAGATCTACGATTTTGTGTAGCATAACTGTGAAAATAAAACACACACATGCACACAAAAGACTGCTCCGCTGCAGAGTAATAAACCTACTGTTTATAGAGCTAATAATAGAAGGTTTTAATTGCTTTCAGGTTTTCAAAGTGAATGTGCAGCCAGTTTCTCTGAGTCTGGCTCTTACTTCACAGACGCAAAACGAGGCCAAAAGTTGTGTTTTTATTCATTATGGGTAAACGGAGAAGAGGCGACTGAGCTTATTCAGGATTTTACTTTAATTATGAATCTGCACAATGCATTTTCAACTCTTTTATCTCTATATACCTTTACTTATCGCACCAGTGGGTGTTTTTCTGCAATGATTTCTAATGTGATCATTCCTTTTTCGTGCTATTCGCATACGAGTGCCTTCCTCCTTCTTCTCTGTGTCTCTTCTTATCTTGTTTTATGTTTCTTTCTCACTGAAACAACAGAATGTGGGATTATGGGGAACTGATGAGTGCTTTTAATCAGATGAGGATGAAAAACAGCAATGGAATAAACCAGGGGTCCCCAACCGTTTTTGCCCCACAGACCGCTTTAATGTCAGACAATATTTTCAGGGACCAGCCTTTAAAGTGTGGTGTATTTGGTATTTTCTACTACTGGTATTTTCTTAACATAATAATAAACACGAATGACATGTGTAACGTCCTCTCTGCCCGCAACACTCTCTGGTCGCTATGGTAACGTTTGTCTTCAGAATAAGATACACCACGAGTGGCATAAGTGGCAGTCCTGAGCTTGTTTTTCTGCAACCAGGCGGTCCCATCGAGGGATAATAGGAGACAATGACACCTGAAATGTGTGGCTCATGTCCAGTCTAGTTCGTAATTTTGTTTTGGTCGCCGTCACTGCAGAAAACCCCGCTTCACTCATGTAGGGGGTCAGAAACAGTGTTTTCAATGCTGTTGTGGCGATCTCGGGGTATTTAGTCATGACTTTAATCCAGAACACCGGCAGAGTTGTTGTCTGGATCATACTTTTAAGGAAGAAACCATACATGCATCCATCCATCCATCCGTACATCCATCCATCCATACATCCATCCATACAGCATCCATCCATCCATGCACCCATCCATCCATCCATGCATCCATCCATCCATCCATACATCCATCCATCCATGGTAAATGGTAAATGGTCTTGTACTTGTATAGCGCTTTTCTACACTTCAGTGTACTCAAAGCGCTTTAACACTATTCGACACATTCACCCTTTCACTCACACACACACACACACACACACACACACATTCACACACCGGTGACGCAGCACCGGGAGCAACTGGGGGTTCAGTGTCTTGCTCAAGGACACTTCGACATCCATCCATCCATGCATCCATGCATCCATCCATCCATCCATCCATCCATCCGTCCATCCATCCATCCATCCATCCATCCTTCCATCCATACATGCATCCATCCATCCATACATCCATCCATACATGCATCCATCCATCCGTTCATCCATCCATGCATCCATACATCCATACATCCATCCATCCATACATCCATCCATACATGCATCCATCCATCCGTCCATACATCCATCCATCCATACATGCATCCATCCATCCATACATCCATCCATACATGCATCCATCCATCCATACATCCATCCATGCATCCATCCATACATACATCCATCCATCCATCCATGCATCCATCCATACATACATCCATCCATCCATACATCCATCCATACATCCATCCATACATCCATCCATCCATACATCCATCCATCCATACATCCATCCATACATCCATCCATGCATCCATCCATACATGCATCCATACATGCATCCATCCATCCGTCCATACATCCATCCATGCATCCATCCATACATGCATCCATCCATACATCCATCCATACATCCATCCATCCCATCCCATCATGATCAGGCAGCAGTTTGTCTGACATTTCCAGGCCAGTTAAGTGACGTAGTCCCTCCAGTGTATCTGAATCTTCCAGGAATTTTCTTCTGGTAGGATGTGGCTGAAAAACTCTCCCCAAGAAGTCATACAGGAGATCCAGAGGCCCAACCACCTCATTCTGTTCGTTGATGAAAAGCGACCCCGCTCTAAATAACTTCTAAAGGATCAAGCTTTACCCTTTTCTCTTGGGGAGAGTCCAGCCACCCTGTGATGGAGACACATTTTGGTTGCTAGCATTTGCAATTTTTTTGCCCCCTTCCACAGTTGGTGACAAAAGGTAGCAGAGTAGTAGATGCAGAGTCGGCATCACAGGGGACACCTTAAACAATCTGACTCTATTCTGAGGTCTTGATAGACCCTAAGATATAGGAACTCCTAATATTTTATATTTGGGTCCAAAGTTACAGATGTTTCTTTACAGTTTTTTCTTTATTTGTGCAGCATTTATACATTCATGCAATAAAGAAAAGTCAAAGAACTCTTATTTTAAGGCTAATTAAACCATGGACAGACTCTAATGTTTGACTTTTCCATAGTTTAAAGAGAGGAGAATAACAACCTAAGTGCATGATCCACTGAGGAATACGTTGACGGTGTTTTTCCACTGTAGTTGTTTGTCATTTGTTTTTAGCAACACCAAAAACTCAATACGATGAGGTGAATCCAAAGATATCTGTAAAATATTTAGGCTGGAAAACACTTTGTGATGTTAAAGTGAATGGCTGCATTGCAGTATGAAAAGCTTCAGGCTTTTCTCCTTTCCCTCCTGTTCTGTACTGAATGCAGAGAGAAAGTGAGAAGTGAAAAGGAAATAAAGAGCAAGTGAGGGGGAGGCATAAGGCACAGGCAGCGACTGAGATTTGAAATTAGTCAGTGACATAGAAACAAAAAGGGAGGACACACAGATTTGTGTATATCAAATATACTGAACCGGAGCTAAAAACCTTGGCGAAAAGAATCCCATAAAGCGACAAACTGAACCCATTAGTGGCATTTTAAATGTCAGTGTAGCTGCCAACCTGATTGACAATTATCCTGACGTGGCATTTCACTCTGCAGTGGTGCTCAGCATGAAAGCTACAAGAGGAAACTCCTCTTCTTCTAACTCCAGATCAGAGGGAATTCATTTGTCAACAGGAAGTTCTTATTCTGCATTTTTGCTCAGCAAAAAAAGCAATTCTGGCAGAACAACCCTGAATAAGTCATAGCTTTTGTACAACAGGCGTTCCTGAGATGCAAGATGCACGTCCCCCCTGTGGAGACATTTTGCATGAGAGAATCCATAAAAACAAGTAAACTGTAAGAAAAATCATTATCACTGCTTCCCCACATTTCTATGATAGAAGCAGTAGAGGAATTTATCTTCATAACATTCACTTTCCTCGTCAGTCTGTCATTTTCTTAACCCACTTAATCCAGTTAAAGGTTACAGGGAAGCTGGAGCCTATACCAGCAATCATATGGGTGAGAGGCGGGGTACGCCCTGGGCAGGTCGCCAGTCTATCGCAGGGCAACACAAAGAGACAGACAACCACACATTCATTCCTGTGGAGAACTTAGACGGTGGGAGGAAGCTGGAGAGAACCCACGCACACACGAGGAGAACCCACAAACACACGAGGAGAACCCACACACACGAGGAGAACCCACACACACATGAGGAGAACCCACGCACACACGAGGAGAACCCACACACACATGAGGAGAACCCACACACACATGAGGAGAACCCACGCACACACGAGGAGAACCCACACACACACGAGAGAACCCACACACACACGAGAGAACCCACACACACACGAGGAGAACCCACACACACACGAGAGAACCCACACACACACGAGAGAACCCACGCACACACGAGGAGAACATGCAAACTGTTGCTGTTAACACTGTTCGGACCTCCCACCAGCCGAGGCTCGAACCAGCAACCTTCCTGCTGTGAGGCCACAGTGCTAACCCTAACCCCGGCCCCACTTTCCTGGTTTGGGACCGAAAATATTTAAACTTTAAGTAAAAACATGTTTAGAAAAGGTCCAATAAGTGTCACATATGGATCAGTTATGTCACTGTTTAAAGGGCAACAAGCAGAAATACATCATTTCTGGATTTTACAATGTAAAGCACTACAGGTGGAATAAATGCTGTCACTCATCGTCTCTCTCCAGCTCTGAGTTTACCAACCGATCCGGCTGCATGTTCTCGCTCCTCAGCCCTCTCTCCTTCCTGTAAGGCTCCAGCAGGCGAGTGACAGCTCCGCATGTGTTTAACCGAAGTGGCAAAGATCAATATGTTCATCTAAAAGACAGCTGGGTTTTGCATGTCCTCTGAAGAAACGATTGTTGGCAAAGATGTTGGCAGATAAAGAAACAGACGTAGCCACTTATACCAATATTTACTAATACCACATTACACCTCTCAAGACAGACCTGTCAGCACCGACAGGAAGTGACATCATATAATCATAACATCCGAACTGTATAAGGTGTTTTAACAGTTCAAAAACCACCAGAAAGCAGAAAAATGGCCCTCTTTACCCACATAGGTGTCATTAGAGTAGAACACAGGACCCCCATGCTAAGACCGTCTAATCACAGGCAAGATCCAGAGGGTCGTCACACATTATAGCGGGAACGTCTTTACCGTAATTCCTGAAGTATTTGTGCAGATAAAAAATTCTGTTGGTGGTCACAAGAAGGTTAAAGCTATTCAAATGAGTGGAATATTTACTTTTACACATCAAATAACCCTCAAATCAGCAAACCTGATAGATAAAATAAATCATTGCCCCATAAAATTGTTACACCAAGTTTGCCATGTTTTTACAAATAACCTCTTCCCCTTCTCAGAAGTACCACGAATGCCTGCATATTTTCTCTGGGTGTTGGTAAAGAGTGTGACAGCATGGAGCTACACAATGCAAAATCAAAATCTTGCATTGCATCACATCTATGTGAGTGTTCCCAGTGCTCCTAGATGTCCCTGTGTTCTACATCATGGAGCTTTGTCTTATCTGTTTGATCATTTTATCGTTTCTGTTCACATTAATGGCATCTTGTGTGTGACAGCGTGTGTGTGAGGACAGAGTTATATGAATATAAACTCTGCCTTCTGCACCTTGTTTTTTAGATGCAAGACAGTTTGGTTAAAATACTGGAAGAAATATTTGTACGATGCATTTAAAATATACAGAAAAAAAACACGCTGTTGCAGACTGCTTCTTCTTACCCAAATCCCCCGCATTCATTATGCTGAAAAATGACAAACTCATTAAGGACCAAATGCAAAAACCTGCAAACATGAAATATTATTATCTACCAGACTCATTTAATAAGTGTGTTTACTTTTAAAATGTAAAAGTACTACTTATTCCGGTTTAAGTGTGTGTATGTGTGTGTGTGCTGAGGACATTTCAGCTGTAATCTGTCTTCTTGTCCTCCTGCCTCATTAGGCTCCAGATGAGAAAGCAGGTCCAACTCGCAGCACTTACTGGAATTAGAAATCTTACTCACACACCCAAATGCACACAGTCTCGCCAACTCCTGCTTTAGCCTACGTCTCATCCTTTTATTCAACCATGAAACCTTCCACCCGTCTCGTCCTAAAAGAAATGCTATTAAAAATTTTAACCATTCACTCAATGATTTTTTCATTTATTTATTTTCCTCCTTAAGATTTCACCAGAGCCGGTTACACCGTGAAGCATCTGGGTTGTTGTGACTCGGGTGAAGGTCTTTCCTGCTCGTCGTCACATCATCAGAGATCCTGCAGATACAGGCAGCCTGTAGGTTGGTGTCTCAGTGAGGAAGACCAGTGGGGTGAGGAAGAACACCAGTTTACCTACACCTGTACGGTGTCCTTGGGTGTCCAGAAAGGCGCCTTGAAATAAAATATATTATTAGCAAAAAAAAAACAGGAAAAATTTATTTCATTTAGGATGTTTGCTACTTGGGGCTTCACGGTGGCGCAGCTGGTTAGCACTGTGTCCTCACAGCAAGAAGGTTGCCGGTTCGATCCCCGGTGTGAG
>JBAMHV010033479.1:0-11718 GCA_037177535.1 Pseudomugil gertrudae | reverse complement strand
AGTGGGTGAGGGGCTGGTACAGTCATTTGTATATAATGTGTAGAGAAAAGGGCTCCACACACATCCCTGAGGAGCTCGTGTTGGTGGTGAGTGGAGCTGTAATTGAAATGACAACCTTCACTGGTTGTTGTCTGTCTGTGAGGAAGTTGTATACAGTATGAGATGTATCAGCCGGGAGGGGGTGTTAAGAGCATCAAGTTTCTTGATTAGTGTGTGTCTCTGTATCGTGTTAAAGGCAGAGCTGAAATCTGCAAAAAGTATCCTGGCTAAGGTACCTGGTGAGTCAAGATGTTGAAGAAGAAGATGGAGAAGGCAGGCCACAGCATCCGTTCCTCTTTTGGCCTCGTAGGCAAACTGAAAGGGGTCCAATTCCTCACAAGTGGCTGAAGGAATTTAATCATCAGGTGCTCAAATCATTTCATTATTATTGATGTGAGGGCAATGGGTCTGAAGTTTTTAAATTCTGTTGAGCAGGGTTTTTTTGGGACAGGTATTATTGTTGCGTTTTTCCATATGACTGGGATTTTGCAGGTGTTGTATACTTCTGTGTATAGTGAGTGCATTACAGGAGCCAATTCTTGAGCACAGGTTCAGCTGCTTCACTGCTTCAGCCTTTTGGGTGGTGTGGGTCATAGTTTCTTGCTACACTTTGGTACCAGGTCAGCATGATTTAAACGCCGTGGTCTGTCTGAGTATCGCTGCGGACCATTTCAATCCCTGTATGACCACAGTGTATCTTCTCATGGCTACATTCAGTAAGATAATGCACCATGTCACAATACTCATATCATCTCCAATGCTTTCTTAAACATGACAATGAGTTCAGTGTACTCCAGTAACCTCCAAAGGCACCAGGTTTCAGTCTAACAGAGCATCTCTCATTGGATGCACAGCCAATAAATATGCATCAACTGTGTGATGCTATCATGTCAACATGACAGGAATAAATCTCAGGAATGTTTTCAACACTTTAACACTTTGTTAAAACTAAACTTTGAAGTAATATAGTTCTGAAAGAAAAAGGGGTCCCAATATCAAGGATTTGTTTCAAATATATTTATTATACATTTTATATGCAAAAACAAGCACAAAGGGCTTTACAAAACAGAGTGCGTGTTAAAAATAACACAATCTGTCAGACTCCTTCCTATTCTATTCTACACAGGCATAAACTAAACCCCTAGTTTGTCTCTAAAGTGAATGTAGGTTGAAGTTATTATTTCTTCCCACATTGAATCACTTCTTTAATAAAAGTTTATTAGCCACACATTAAAATCACACATTAATAAGTTTATTAGATAACCATTGAATCATTCACTAATAAAAGTTTATTAAGCACACATTAATGTCTATAAACTAATTAGTATATTGATCAGTCATGTCAAAAAAGTTAAACATCATAAGTTTCATATTAAGTCTTTTAGCTGATGAATATATATTGATGAATCATGTTAATAAAGTAAGATTAAACATATTGGAGAGCAGTTAATCTGCAGCCAATAACAGTCACACCTCTGGTCTGAAAAGAGAGAAGAAAAAACAAGTGAAATGCACACAAAACATCTGTTACAATGGATATCATATAAATCATTTAGATATAATTAAATACAGTAATTTTAAGTGCCAGTTTATATGTTTATACATTGTGGGTTAGTACAAAATAAATGCAAAAGCTCCCCCTGTTGAACTGAAAAAATTACTTTAGTTCACATACAGTAAGGTACCACCTGGTCATCTTCGCTCTCAGAAAAGTCACATACGTCACAATCTTCCAGCAAGGACATTGCCTCCATCAGGGGATATTGGCCACCACTGGGTGCAGGGGGAATTTGCTGTCAACAGCAGCATGAATCGAGCGTTCGCAGAGAGAACGGAGCAGAGGAATACAACAACATCCACAGAAGATGAACAATGCGATAACAACAATTAAAGTGACAAGTACAGAGGTGATAACACCTGCCCATTTACCGAACCAACGTTGCAACATATCAGTGAGAGGATTCTGAATTCCAGAATGCTCCTTCATTTTGCGATTTAAGGCCCTAAGGCCTTCGATCGCTTTAGTGAGCTTCCCGTAAGGAGCAGTATTTTTGGGGATGAATGTGCAGCATTGATCACCAAAGATAGCACAGACACCAGAAGTTTCAGCAAGTAACATGTCAACAGCAACTCTCGTCTGAAAAGCCATGAGCGAGGTAGCCGAAAGTTGTTTGTGTATTGCAGAAAATCCAGCTTCAGTGTAATTAGCCAGGCGTTGGACATTGTAGTAAATATAATTATTCCTGTCAACATTTCTCTCTCTCAAACCCTACCAGCACCTGATCTGCTAATTTATATTCATTTGGAACACCACGAGGGACGCCTATTGCATCAAAATAAGTTGGGTCAGCATCCCAAGGGAAAGAAGACACTTCTCTCTTTTTCCTAGAGTGCATGACAGGAGAAATGATGTCATCAGCAGAGAGTGTAAACATCTGCACAGGCAAGAAAATTGAAATCGGAGCACAACGTCCTGTCCAGTCAGAAGGAGGGGCCTGCAGTACTCCCTCAGATCCAAAGCGCCACCAAATATCAGAGCGGAGAGTTACAGTGGGTTTAATGAGATGCAAGGTGGTGAGACGGAGAGAGACAGACACAGAGCCGACGTCACGTGAGCCTCCATTTCTACACACGCGTATAATTACCCACAGGTAGCATGGGGTCAAACAAAGGGCCAGAGGTGGTACAGGAAGTCAAGGGGAATTTTTCATCCCAGAAAGTGCAGTTATCGTGTATGGAGACAGAAGTGAGAAGGAGTAATAAACAGTCAGCTGGGATGGGCAAAAGAGGAATTATACGAAGTAGGGGGCGGGGTCCAAGACAGGTCACACAGTCTGATTTCACAGCATCTGCACCCTGTTCAACCATAGCCAGCCAATTATTGGTGGATGCAGAGATACCCGTGAAAAACAGGAAGGAGGCATCAGGGTCAGAGTTCACAGACACACGCACACCGAGAGAACGAGTGTTGGGGCTCAAAGTTGGAGTTTTAGTCACATTAGCTGGTTTTTCACATACTACCAAGCGAAAAGAGGGATCAGTGCCTGCAGACCAAGCCCATAAAACGAACACCCAACAGTTATTACTGATATGTGAGAATGAAGGGGGAATGAGGGAGGACCCAATAAGATTAACAGTCAGCTGAAGACCCCCAGCCGCAGAAGTTAGCTTAAACAAAGGATGTTGATATTTTGCAGAAGAAGTGGATGTGTAAGCAGACCAATTACGACCATCAGGATCTGCCACAAGAGAACTCCATCCCTTACTTAATTGATCATTAGTCATATACCAAGGATAATCCTTCCACTCAGAACCATGTTTTCTACCTGAGATTAAGCTGGTATAAGGAATGATTATGGTGGTTGAATGATTGACAGGAATACACATCTGTAAGGCCATGCTAGATTGTGACACATTGGAACATGCAGTCTGAGTGCGGAAAGACCGAGGCAGTCTGATTAAGGGGGAGGATGTGGAGGCAGACAGGTTAAGTGAGGTGGACGAGTTTCCAAAAGGCGGAGGAGAGGCAAGCAGAGAGACTTCAAACCAAATTAAAGGCATCACAGTGCAAACAGCAAACACTCCTATCACAAACATCATTCTCCAGGTAAGGAAGGGCCCCCAGCCCAACTGTGGGCCGCACACGGTGGGAGGCATGTCGTTTTATGCTGATCTACACCTGGACAGATGAAACCAGATCCCTGGTTTCTCCTTCACTTGGACGGCGTGGGACATGCGAGCAGTGACAGCAAAAGGCCCAGTCCATCGGGGCTCAGACCACTTTCTTTTAAGAGTCTTAATCCACACAGCTGCAGGGCTGTCCTCAGAGGGTGGGCCTTCCGGACAGGAATTTCCTGACACCTAAACTGAGAGGAAAGTTCCTTAGCTTGCTGCAACCACTGAGCAGGAGTGAGAGCAGGTATCACCTGAAGTGAGCTAGGAAACAGCATAGTTCGGCCCATCTGAAGCTAAAAAGGAGTAAAATCAGTTCTGTGATTTACTCTGGTTCTAACTGCTAGTAGAGCCATAGGTAGTGCGTCCAGCCAATTTAAGCTAGTCTGAACAGTGATCTTAGCAAGGGCCTCTTTAAGGGACCGGGTTACAACGTTCAACTCTTGCTTGAGATTGTGGGTGATAAACCGCTCCATATTGATGTTTAATCCCAAACCACTGTTCTACTTGTGTCAGGTCTTTTTGTTTAAAGTGGGTCCCATTATCTGAACGAATGATACAAGGGACCCCCCAATCAGGTATATATTTGTTTGTTAGCCATTTTACCACATTTTGGCTTGTCTCAGCTTTGCAGGGGATGACTTCTGGCCATCCTGAAAAACAATCAATTGCTACCTGGAGGTAGCGAAAACCTCTGCATGAGGTCTTTGTAATCAATCATGATTTCATGTCCAGGACCCGGAGGTAATGGAATGTGACCTTGTGTGGTTTTATGTGCTGGTTTAGCGCTAAATTGGGTGCAAATGTTACACTGAGTCACCCATTCTTTCAAAATTTCTAATAAAAAAGGATGAGCCTATCCTGCCAGAGCTAATGACAACTCCCGCATCAATGAAGCATGTTTAATAGGTTTCTGGGTAGATGTTAGATACCCTCCCTTTTGCCACTGTGGGAGCTCCATATGTACAGCATTTACTATATATGCATAATGAGTAAAAATATTTACACGCTGGCCATGAGAGATATATAGTGCCTGAATGACAGCTTTCAGTTTTGCTTTCTTAGCAGACTTATGCTCTTATTTGAGAAGTTCTGCGGTAAGTGTTTTAAAGCAGAAGCCTGTATTATCTTTTGCAGACACTACAGCGTAGCCAGCCCTCAGCTCCCCCTGTTTATCTCTAAAACAACAACCGTCTGTGAAGAGAGAGAGAGAGGGGCCTGTCAAAGACATGGCATGCCGGCCAGGGCGGGCCTTAGAAAGATCCACCACACGGGGAACACAGTCATGTGATTTACCATCAGGAAATGATTCTGCTGAGTTTGAACGGGAGGAGTCAAACACAATGTGAGGCTGGGAGACAATTTTAGACAGTTTGCTCCTGCGCAGGGGTGAGAGAGTGAAAGCAGTTGAGTCCAGCAGGGCCCTGATGCCGTGAGGGGTGTGGACCATGAGGGGGTGACATTGTACCACTGGGGCAGATTTCACTATCAGAGCGCCAATTGCCGCTGTAGCTGTGACACAAAGAGGCTGTCTAGCCTCTATTGGATCAACTGTGACGCTGTCATAGCGAAGGATGTTTCTGTGTCTCTCAACCAGCTGATACAGCACAGAGTGTGCGTGTTTGCCAGACAGAGAGGTGTCCAAATGGAAAGGAAGCTGATAATCAGGGTGTGCCAAAGCAGCCGCTGAGGCCAAGTCCTGTTTAAGACGAATGAAAGCTTCCTCTGCTGTCTGCCAAGAGAGTGGATTTTTAAGTTTACGGTGCCCAGCTGCGGCCACCATGTCATGCAGAGGTGATGTGCGTTCAGTGAAAGCAGGAATATGATTTTTACTGAACCCCACTAACCCCAGAAAGGAGAGCATGTCCTAAACCAAAACAGGTTTATTTACATGTAGGATGGCATCTCTGTTCAGGATAAACAGTCAAAGAGTTCCCTGAAATGAGCCTCCCCAGAAAAATGACCTCAGGTCTGCAAAACTGCATTTTTGAGGCTGACACTTTAAAACCACCTAAGGCCAGCTTTTTAAGCAGGGCCATAGTGAGCTGGAGACAGTTAGATGCATCTGTCCCTGCCACCAGGAGGTCATCAACATACTGCAGGAGGGTGGTGCCAGGAGGAATGTCAAGATCTTCCAGAAATGTTTTAAGGCGTTGATTGAAAATACCCGGGCTCAAAACCCAACCCTGGGGCAAGACCCGATAGCAATACTGAACTCCATCAAAGGTGAACGCAAACAGTGGCTGAACAGAGGGATGTAATGGAATGTGAAAAAAGGCATTTTTCAGATCAATCACGAAGAAAAACTTGTACTGAGAGGTGATGCTGTTTCAAACAGGTGTACGGGTTGGGCACAGAGGGTGGTTTGGTCCGAGTGAACTTATTAATGGGGCGAAGATCATGAGCCATACGAAAGATATCCATGCCCGGTTTAGGAATAGGGAGAATCAGCGTGTTCCACGGAGAGGAAGCAGGATAAATAACTCCTTTTTCACGCAGATCAGCTATGACAGGACGGAGACCTGTAGCTGCAACCTCTGAAATGGGGTACTGAGCCCGATAGATGGGTGTAGGGGAGTCATATTCAAATGTTATGGGATCAATGTGCAGGGGCGTGCCTACATCTCCGGGGCCTGAGGCCCAAAGCGAGGGAGGAAGAGTGGAGCACAATTCCTCTCTGCTGGGGTGGTCAGTACGTTCACAGCCATGCTGGCGGTCCAGCAGTACAGTTTCAGGTTTGCCTGTGTCTACCGCTGAGACAGAAATTTTATACAGAGACGTGCTGGGGGAGAAGAAAACCTGAGGAAGCTGGGTTTGAACCCAATCAGTAGCCTGGGCTGCAGTTTTACACATGGGCCCAGGTCTTTTGCAGAAAAATTTGGGCTAACTGCTAGAGAGATGTGAGGGGCGGAGGTAGAGCACATTTTAAACCACTCTAACTGTGAAGGTGTGAGCTTAACCAATCCAGCCAGCCCCTGTTCACCCAGCACAAAGTCAGCAGTGCTGAGCTGCCACGAGTCAGAAATCTCACATGACCAGTGATGAAAGAAATCGTCTTCTGAGTCATATTTATCATATAACATGGTACAATGGGGTGGGTCTGAGAGGGACAGATATGGTCTGTGGTGATGAATCCAAGGAGACCATTGCGCATAATGTGTCAAAACAGAGTTCGAGGATGAAGCAAAATCCTCCAAGAGGAGCCAGTAGATTCTGGCATATTCAGTGTGTCCAGGTGACCCGCAGGAGGGATCAGATAAAAGCCATTGTCCATGACCTGCAGTCTGAATGACCCCAGAGTTACAATCCACAGAATGTGTATTAGGGAATTTCACCACAATCCCATCTGAGGAGCACAGAATGTTCGCTTGCAGTTTAATCAGGACATCACGGCCCAATAGAGAAATAGGGCAATGCGGAGAGGCCACATATTGATGCAGAAATTCATATCCTGCGGCCTTCGTGTGAAGTGGGGTGGTAAGTGGTACATGTGTCGTCCCAGAGAAGCCTGTGAGCGCTAATGTATCAGAAGTGAGGGAGTCAGCAGGCACGTGGACCATTTCGCGCCCGTGTCCACTAAAAAGTTCACCTTTTGACCTTTAACATCAGGGCTAATCATGGGGTCCCCAACTCCTCCCATGAGAATGTATGCTGCTCCTGGGCATCTCTATAGTGGACTGTTCCACCCCTGTTCCGGCGGAGGGGGTGGGGGCAGAGGAGCTGCCGAGGCGTAGGAAGCCTGATATTCTTGGTTCTGGGGATCATATGGGCATTCACGACACCAGTGTCCCGTCTGGCCACAATAAAAGCAGGGTCGATTGTCAGAGGCTCCCCTTCCCATACCACCTCCCCATCTATCCCCCCTCAGAGCACCCCTGTGACCGCGTGCACGTCCTCTACTGGGGCCTGAGCTATTTCTAGGGGGCCAGTGAGAAATCTGTACAGGCGGCGTGCCTTGCATAGCAACAGTTGCTGAGGTAGTAGAGGGAGGGGTTCCGGTCACTAACATCTGCTTTCTGCTTTTATCTCTGTCTTTTTTTTTAAATCTAAATTAGCCTCCTCTCTCAATTTTGCCAGTTGCATCTTTAAGACAGAGATTTCCAATTTTTCTGTTTCTGAGTCCGGAAGTTGTTGTTTCTGATCAAATTGATTTAGATAATGTTTAACGTACATGCAGTATCTTGTTAATTCAGTGTGAGGGGTGAGTTCGGGGTTATCGGCTAATTTACTTTTAACCTCCTCAGGCAGACCCTCCTCCAGAGCACGCTTAAAGAGTATACAGTGTATATCTTGGCGGCTGGGATGAACACCTGTGCGTTCGGTAAAACCTGTGATCGAGCGAAGTAAAAACTCATCTGGAGTTTCCTCCTTCGCGTGCTTAAAATTTATTTTAGCCACATCTGCTGTTGGAGCAGGGAATCTTGCCTCCAAAGCTCTAACCCAAGCATTCGCAAAAGGCGTGAGTGACGATTCATTAGGGAGCATTTCAGTTCCTGCTGCAAAATCTAATTCACGCAAAGTGATAGCAGAACTGTATGATGCCACCATTCCCCTTAAGTCTCCCATCGCTAGGTCTGCTCCCGCTGTGAGAGATGTCATTCTGTTCCACCAGATCAGGCCACCAGAGGTGAGAGCCGGTAATTTTACAATCAATGCCTGCATATCTGATAAGGAATATGGGACATATTTGGATGCCTGTCCCAAAGGGGAGGGGAGGAGAGGAAACAGTCACCCGGAAGGCAATAATTGTTGATATGAAGGGGCGGGGGGTCCTACATAGGAACTGCCTGCAGAGGGACATGCTGCAGATAATGAAATACAGTAGGGGAAAATGGTGCGATGGTGTCAAAAGGTTTGCGCACAAATATTTCCTGGGGGGTATCTGCCACAAACTGGCTTGCAGAGGAGTTTGCTTCCATTCTGAAGGGATTTGTCTCCCTCTGGTGGACAGTATGGGTCTGGTTGACCCGTGTTACTTGCTCAGGAGTCATACTTGTGTGTGTCTGTCTTTTGAAATCATTATGAACTTTGGTCAGGTTCACCCAACCGGACATATTGTAAGTCTGGCTAGAATCAGGAAGAGTTAAGAATTCCAGCCTGTCATAATCTGATGATTTGTCATCTTGTTTCTGACTCGCGTTATTGCATTGCTCTCTGTTTACATTTTTAAGAGGGAGCGGCTCTCTGCTTGGAGAGGCCAGTTCAATGAGATCTCTTCCGGGGTAAAGGGAGGGAGGGGGCGGGAGCGAGCGGAGTGATTCCTCTGACGCTTCATCTCCTCTTACTTCAAAATCAATGGCTCCTCCCTTAATTTCTAATAATGGTGCTTGCACTGCTGCCGAGGGAGAGACAGAGCTTATAGATTTCGCGACTTTTGCTGTTAAATGTCCGGAGTGCAACTGCATTCACGTGCAGCTGACATACAAAAGCTCGCCATTCTTCTTTATTGTCCAATTTCTTACGTCTTCTACATTTTTCCAACACTCCAGCCCTATCCAGCTCTACCTGAGCTACATCTCTCATCCCTGCAGCCTGCGCTTCCGCGTTTCTGAGCCATCTAATTATTTCCCACTCTTTAGCTTTCTCTGGTTCAGGTATCCCTGCCTTAATAGCGACCAGGAACTTTGACCATAGTTCCTCCCACTGTTGTTCTTTCTTACAGTTTCCTGATTTTCTGCTCTGCGTCTGCAGCCTATCCAAAAAGATGTTTGTCTGAGTTTCGCTCTGGTCAGAGCTTTGCTTTGGTGGGTTAGACATTTAGAATTATTGTACAACAGTTGACTCTTGCGTGAGAATGGATCAGAGTCCACGGATTTAGTATTCAGCCGCCACACAAGCTCCTAGATTCTTCTACCAAGAATCCGGTGTGGGCATACAGAATCCGTTTTTAATTCTACACACAATGAGTCAATATATCCCCCTTCCCTGTTTCTCTGAGCTAAAACTGGAACAGAGCGTAAAATGTTTATTTTCTTTTAATAGATGTTCTTTCTCAGGCTTCTACTGATTCACCTGTTGTAGAATCAGCGGAGAAAGACAGAGGATCACTGCCACACCAATATTTAATATATATATTTAACAAAATCTCAATGTTCCAGTATTCCCCCCAGAGGGCGCCAACCCCTCAGTTATCCCAGTTAGTCCATTTGCTCATACACACACAGACATACAAACAATTATGAAGATAAATCTGTATTAAAAAACACTGTAAGGGACTATAACCCAGTAATTTAATTTTGAAAGGATTTAGCCTTTCAAAAAGACCTCCTCAACAACAAATTAAACCTTCTCTGCGGTCTTAAAACCACTGTAAGGGACTCCAACCCTCAACTCTTAATTTAATTTTGAAAAGATTTACCTGTTCAAAGGAAAAAATAAATAAAAAGGGGACTCTAACCCCAATAATTAAAAGACTTGCCTTTTAATTTTACTCTTATTAGGGACTTCAACCCCCAAAAAATCTCTTATTCTTAAACGGACTTTAACCGTTTTTAAGACATTTTAAAATTAGGAATTTCATATCCTAATTTATTCAAGAGAGGACTCTTCAGAGTGTCTGAATTATTTCAGAGTTGCCAATTTGCAGTATTTAGTGTCTTTACAATAGGTCACTGCTTACCTCTTTGATTGATGGCCGGCCATTCAGACACCCGAAATTCTTGTCCAAGTCAGAATCTGGATCTCTTGTCCGCTGAAATCACGTCAGGTCCTCACCATTGAAGTTATTTTCTGCTCAGATACCCTTTAAATATCAGAAGGAGACATGTTGGTTAAATTTCAGCATTTTAAGGAAAGAGATAAATAACAGATTTTACTATTTCAATTATCAATTATTTATTTAAGGAAAAAGCAGAATCAAAAATACATAACTGTGAGGAGGTCTGAATCTTAGCCTTAGCAGGAAAGTTCTGATTACAACAATTGAAATTTAGAAGTCTACAGTACAACCTGTCAGACTCCTCCTATCCTGAAAAAACCTTCCTCTGTCAATATGTTACAATCTTTTTGAGACTATGTGAGTGCGGTGCCAGGTGCATTTAATTAATGTAAATGTAGATATTGTGAGGTCGTGGGATCCTTCCGTGAAGTCTCCGCTATCTCCTGGGAATTGCATCTTTGGACCGGTATCTGAAAAAGACAAGTCATACTCCCCTTTTTCCTCCTGTCCAACTTTTAATAAAATTTGCCTTTTTAACAAGGCGAGGAAAATATCCGTGGCCTTGAAGGCCTATGGGAAAAATTTTCTTCTTCCACTTTTATTAAGAGTTGTAGTAAATGCACAATAAATCACTTTTTAATACCAGTTTATTAGACACACATTAAAATCACACATTAATGAAAGTTTTATTATGCACACATTAAAGTCTACAAACAGAAAAAAATTCAACAAGTCACACTATAGTAGATGTGGATGTTACTGAAATAACATTTTCTTTATTGTGTACTTAATAAAAAATGTTTCAAAGTGTTTTGGTCAAATCAAAATAAACTTATAAATAATAAGAGACAGGGAGTACAGACAGGAGAATGACAGCAAAAGGCAGAGAAGAATAGATGGAAGACAGAAGAGAGTGGTTTGTGTAAAATATAGTTTGCTTTCATTTTAGGATAAATTTGTTGTATTGACATGTATTGTCTGATAAAATGTACCTCGTCTCCTATTTTTTCTTTTCTTTTGTTGTATCTATTACGTGACAAAAATTATTTGAGGAAGTAGTTGCTAAAATACACCTTAATGATTCTGTCATGAGAAACGACTGAGACCTGGATTTCCCAGCGTTCCTGAAGGCGCCATGTAATCAGCACACCTCTGATCATCTGATGCGCTACACCTGTGCGGGACGCTTTATAAGCTGACTGTTTCCTCCAGTTCTCGGCCAGATCGTCGTTGTTATTCTCCGTACGTTTCCAGCATTATTAATCTGTCTGCCTGCCTGCCTGTTCTGACCTGTTGCCTGGATTTAGACCCCGATTCTGCCTGACCCCTGCCTGACGTTTCCTGCTGAG
>JBAMHV010033409.1:0-11720 GCA_037177535.1 Pseudomugil gertrudae | reverse complement strand
GGAGAGCACGTTTATTTGAGTATCTATGTAACTTAAATGACATTCAGTTTTCTAGTGGTAATACTGAGTTCGGTCTTATTGCTGGGATTTTTTTGGTGCTGATGGCTGAGGTGAAGGCCCAGCTGTGGAGCTCACGGTTCGCCACTGGTCAGACGGAGGTGTCAGGCGTTTGCTTTACTCGAGCCAAACCCTTCTTTTCACAGATATAAAGCTACAAAACACATGTATGAAAAATAAAACTACTGTGGGGATTGTTTTAAGGTACAAGTAACACAAATAGAAGGTAAAAAGCTCATAAAAGTCGATTTTGCATAATATAAGCCCTTTAAAGTTAAAGTCATAAAACAAATTGTATATATATGAAAGTATTTAAAAGGTTTCCTTTTTTCATTTTAAGTATTTAAACAGCTAAATCATCACTAGAAGATGAAGAAATGGCTTCTAATTACTACACGAGTGGTGAAGAATCTTTCAGCACTCTGAGTGTGACGAAGTGACTTTGAAGCTGAAGTCCTGAAAAGAAATGTGCCTGTAAATGCAGAATCAATGTTTTCAAGAAATAGTGATTAAAATAAAGCATTGCTTTATTCTCTATCAAAATAAAATGAATCCTTTTATTTTAATCTTATTAATGAAAAATCTCTGTTTTGTCTGTGGATTTACTTTTTACTCTCAAAGCATTTATCTGAGAATGAATTAAAAATGAGAATGATGCTTTAGCTTTTTACTGCTTTTCTTTTTCGGTTGATCCACAAATGAACTGCTAAAGACGGAAATCCTGTCTGATGCAACCCAATTAGCCTCTGTCACAACATAATAAGCCTCATTGACTTCCATAGTTGCCCCAGCTGCCGTTGCAGGTCATTTGGAAGATTTCTGCCATCAGATGCTGATAACAGCTTTGTCTATCTGCCCCCTGCATGAGGAGTAAAGTTTTCCAGTAAACGATTTGCCTTTTAATGAATAGTAAATATCCATCCATCCATCCATTTTCAACCGCTTTATCCCAGAGCGGGGCCGCGGGGGGGCTGGAGCCAATCCCAGCTGCCTACGGGCGAGAGGCGGGGTACACCCTGAACAGGTCGCCAGTCCATCCAGGGCTGAATAGTAAATATAATTCATGATTATCATGAGTCCACTCTTTTTCTGACACATTTTAACTTGTGAAAGCTGATTTTTTATGCTTTTTTAAAGACATCAGAGCAGAAATATGTAGATGTTTAGATTTTAAAAATGAATGTGTGATGCTGTTACTGATGCTTTGCCAAAAGATTGTAGCACACTGAGGCACTAAATGTAGCATACATAAAAAACTGATGTGAATCCACATTTGAGAAGTGAACCCTGAGTAAAAGATCTACATTCTCTAAACATTACATGTGGACAATGATGACTACAAAATGACATAGTTTATTATCCATTTTCCCTCCTGAGGTTTGTTACAGAACACAGCTGCCATGCTCAGCACTGTGCCTGGGAGAAACTGGGAACTCAGTGAGTTGTCTCGGGGAGATGCTTTGGTCTAGGCTGCAAACTTTGTGAACAGACAGCCGAGTGAAAAGTGAGAACATTTACATACCTGACAAAGGTCACGGCGACAAGAACGTTCAGTCATCTCTAAACCTAAATCACTTTCTGTCGCACTTGGCCTGTTTGCGAACATGCACTGGAGCCCTAAATCTTCTAGAGATGTTCAGGAACAGCAGCAAAGTAAGGATTCAAATGTCCAAAATATTTTCTCTGGACCAACTGCAGATATTTTCCACCCTGGAAACACATCTCAGTGAGTGAGATGATGTCCAAACATAGCAGTGAATGTGTGCTGTGTGAGAGTTGTTGCTTTATTTTCCTTTTTACTGACCTGTTTGCTTTCTTTCCAGTCTCTCCTCGCCTAGATACATGTGGTAGTAAAATCAGCACAACACTGAACAAGGAGCCTTAGCTGCTATTTTTAACATTAGCAAAGAAAATACTGCAGTTTCCACAATGCACACCTTTGGCCTCCTCTGTGCTCTCGACTGATGCTCGCCCACAGCCCTACCTTTCACATTTCCAGCTGTTAGAAAATTTCTGATGAAAATTTGCCATGAAATGCAAATTTTGTGTAAAAGGCAACTGCAGGTAAAAAAAAAGTGAATGAATTTATCTGCATGTGTGATAACGGCTTCACAGAGCGATCGTGGACATGAAAAGTCAGAGGGTGTTTGAAGTGTTGCAAATGTAAGTTTGTGCAGGCATTATCATCATGAATGACTATTAAAGATAAGTAAAACAGTCATAGTGTCACATGATATGAATATAGTGAACTTATTAAAGGTTTATTCTATAGGCTTGTATTAAAGTAACAGCTGCATATCTTACCATTCTCACTGTATAAAGGATGTTCCCATAACAGTAGATCATGATACCAACTGGCACAAAAAAACATGCCAGGAGGAAGAAAAGGATGAAGGAGGCATCATTTGGGTCTTTAGATGCCCAGTCCAGGGAGCAACCCAGCTGATGGATCTCCAAAGTGTAGCGGTTCCATCCGAGCAAAGGAGCTCCCGTCCAGGCCAGAGAGTACAGCCAGATGTGGGCGATGGCCCGCCACGCCCACGAAAAATCAACCACCTGGGCATGGACCACCCGGATGTAGCGCTCATAGGCCAAGGCAGCCAAAGTCATGATGGAAACGATGCCTGGCAGGGTAGAGCATGAGAGAGACAAGTGTGCTGAGTAATACAGAGAGTTTGCTGTGGGATGTGGGTCAGTGGCAACTCAGCATCCCTTTCAACCAAGTTTAATCACACATCATGTAAACAGAACTCTGAACATCACATTCACTTTGCTTCAGTCTTCTAAAGGCATTGAGAACTCACAGAGTGACTCGACTCCCCCGCACATACACCTCTGTAGACCTGCATTTGTGCCATACCATCTCACTTTCCCACAATAAGTGCAGTTTGCTTCAATATGAGTGCACAGTTGCAGCTCTTGAATCAGCTTGAATCTCACTTCTATAAGTAATTTAACTAGCAAGCTATGGTACATGATCTAAAACTGAATATCTACCTTATATAACTAATCTAAATTTAATTATTATATTTATATATCAGATCTACAAAGTGCATTCCAACAACTGCAGCTGCTGTCACTAACATCCACAGAGTGGGTGCAACAAAAAGGTACAAAAATGAAGGTGTGCAAGCAGCAGACAAAAGGGCACATTTCTATAGTGGAGCTTATGGAGATTTACTATATATTTGTGCACTTTAAGTTTCCAAAGTAAGCTCAATATCAGCAGAGATCTAAAGTAGATTTCTAATCTTCTCATTCGGTCTTGCCACAGGGCTGCGTGACCTTGGGTCCTCTTATGTGAATAGATGTAACATGTAAGGGTTTTTTAGCTGCAGTGCTGTGTTGCATTTGAGCAAATAAAGGAGAGACAGGCATTATCTCCCAGCTCTGCCGTGTTCATCTACGTGTAGGTCGAAGCCTCAGTGAGGAAATAAGATGTCTTCAGCACAGTAAAAGACAGCATTAGCCTTTGATGTAAACAGAAACTTTGCACGCCTTTGATTAGGAATTCTCTTGTGAGATATTTGGCATGCATAACATATCAACAAATGCATTGTTGCAGTACTGCTCACTGACAGAGGCAGGCAGACATGTCCTTCAGCTCATATGCACTGAGGACAATGTCAGTTAAAGGACAGGGAGATGACTGAAGTAGAGGACAACTGTCCAACACTGATAAAGCGGCCAAAGGCTTGAAGGTTTGTTCTAACAAGCTCATTACTCCACACCAATCCTGGTGAGCTGCAGTTCTTGCAGTAGTGGGACCCGGAGAATGACCCCAGTGCTCATTCACACTTCACTGCCACACAGACTTATACTAATCATAAACGGACAGTCGTGTCACAGCAGCAAAGCCGCATCTGTGGCGATATATAAAGAACAACCCTTGCTCCACACAGTAGCCTGCAGAACAAGCTCACACACTTAGGGAAAACAAGACATGATGCACTGTTTGACAGCAAAAAGAGGTAGACGTTATGAAACCATCTAGGTTGTTAGGTTTTACTGCAGCTCATTATGGACAAGATGTGACACTGCTATCAGAGAATAATCCTCACAATTTAGTAAAAGCACATCTTATTATCTATAGGTACTTATTATAATATAACCTGTTTTATTGCATTACTTAACAAAGATTATTCTGCATGGTAATTCCTGCTCTGCTAAATTTAATAGGCAGCATTTGTGACATTCTAAAAATGCCAAGAATTAAAATATAGATATTTAAATATGGATCATTTATTTAATGATAAAAGAAAGCTATCTTAACTTATAATTCAACTATAAACATGTTATTCAGTGCAGGAAAATAAAAGCGTCTCACACACACATATATATATATAATTTAATTATCCTCTTACCAAACAAGCTGTTGCTGAAGCCGTCCCAGACGCACGTTGCCTGGCTCCATATCCATCTACCTTTGACGCACGAGACGAAGGTAAAGTTTATACCAATGACAGAAACCAGAAAATCACTCAAACTTATATTAACCAGCAACAAATTTGTGGGCGTCCGAAGTCTTTTGAATTTACAGTACAGTATGATAACAATGACATTGTTACAAAAGCCGAACACTCCGATGGTTCCGATGGTAAACGCGAGAAGTTTGTAGGTTCCAATTGCGAAAATGTACTGCTCCGTATTTCTCTCACTTCTGGTTTCGTTGGCAGGATTCATTTCGCGGATAAAAACTTGTTTTCCAGCATTGTGAAGCGCGCGCGTCTGTGGCACTGGAGACAAGCATGGGGGGGGCTGCTCCTGGACCACACCAGACTCCCCGCGCGCCGCCAGTTCAAACCAACACCGAGAAAGCGGCTTGAAAGTGGGTCAATGTACCAACCTCAATTCGGTCAGAGCGTTGATGTGTGACTTCCGCTTTGCTCATTCAAAGTAAGACTGGTGCTCGTGCTCATATGTTGTGCTGCGAGCGCTGTCGCTTTTTATGGGGATTTGGTAACAACTTCAGAAGCATTATTTAGATACTTCTCAAGTTTATTTCATAACTTAACTAGTCAAACTGCATATTTTCAAACAATTTTCGGTATCAAATCTACGTGGATACATGGATTTATATGGATTTATTTTCGTCATAAACACTTTCAATCTCAATATAGTGTAATATAATGTGTTATTACAAAGCCCTCATGTCATAACTTCGTCTATATTTGCCTTTTTACTTCTCAGTTTTAGTGCAATTATGATCCTTGCTTTTTTATAGCATTATTATTTCTAAAAATACATTTCCACCATTGCGTGATAGAGAGCTCACAAAAGATTGTAAGTCAATTCTAACTTCCTAACTTCTCTAACTCTACAGTGTCTCCTGAACGTGGAGCTGAATAATGGCCGCACATTATTAGCTAATTTCTTATTTTTACTTTTGCAAGCCTCTTTTCCTCATGTGATGTAACATTTGTGAGCTGCTCTTCTTCAACTGTCATTAAAGGAAAATGTCACTGTGTTGACATGCTTGATTTTTCACTGCAACATCCTTTGCTGCTGACCTCATTTTTCAAAGCCTACAGGTTGATTTAAAATAGCAGAGCTCAGTCGAACAACACGAGAGAATAAAAAAAAAAATACAAGTGTGGGTTGGGAAGTGCATGGTACATAGACTCTAGGAAAGGTTTAATTATGCTGCAGCTCACCCACTGACTTACTTGCATGTTTCTCATTCATGGTTTCAATGTTTTTTTCAAAGCACAGAGAGAGCTTCATGGTATGTACTCATGTACACGTGGTATAATAAGTCAGCAAGGATTTATGCAGTGGTCTGACGCTGTAATAAAATACACCAAGGGCAATGAACCAGGGATCCTTTAAGTACTGGAGTCAATCATATAAATCCTTGGAATATTTTTGTCACACGTTTTATTTGTTGCCTATGACTGATGGCTGCAGTGCTGCTAAGTAAGGAAACCATGTTCTGATTTATTCAGGTCGTACCAGCAAATAAAACACAGATCGGCAGCATTCTGATGACAATGAGAGAGAAGTTTCAAGTGTAAATTTTTAGCTTTTTCAAAGCTTTTACTGGAAACATAATGCTACCATAATTTGATCCTTTTGATTCAATTTATTTCTCATTAGAATTTCTTTATCTAGGTCAGGCCTCCAACTAAAGCTTTTATTCTTATCTGTTCCTCATCTTTCATCGTTCTGAGCCTGCAAATGTTGCACTTTTAACTGAATGAGGATTAATAGCAAATTCTGATCAAATGAAGTTTCCCTCTTGAGCAATGCCCATCTGCATACATGCAAATAACCATTCATT
This sequence comes from Pseudomugil gertrudae, assembly GCA_037177535.1. Classification (NCBI taxonomy): domain Eukaryota; kingdom Metazoa; phylum Chordata; class Actinopteri; order Atheriniformes; family Pseudomugilidae; genus Pseudomugil; species Pseudomugil gertrudae. Next base: position 5,383 of record JBAMHV010033409.1, on the reverse strand, counting down.
AGCATGCCCCCCCCCAGATGCAATTATTCTAGCATTACAGTCACCGTACTGGGAGATAGGTCTATAATTAATTTTTAAACAGCTCCTCACTGTCACAAACTTCAGCACCTCAGGCATGGCAAAGGTCTTCCTGTCGGCTATGTCATCACACATCTCATCATCAGTATCATCAGTGTACATTCCCTGATAGTCTGCTGTGGTTCCCTGAGTAAATAGGATCCTGTCTCTTGTGAACGTGCTGGCGTGATGCTCCACAGAAGGGGTGAAATTAAAGCTCTGTCAACAGCTTCATTTATTACAGACACATGCTGGTGCAGCTGCAGGGGATAATAACTATTTGTTATTACTTTGTAATGTTTGCATTTGGATGGGAAAGCATCCCAAGTCAAAAACATTGATTCTTAAGTAGAATGTCTTATCTTAAATGCACAAAGCAAAGTTTGTAAGAGTGGGGATCTCTCTACATTGTCACAGACGTCAGAGCAATTTAGACTCACACCTGTAAAAAGGAAGAATATGTGTATTTTCTCTCATGCCTCAAGATTAAACAAATAAAAAATACCATTTGTTACATGTACATGTATGCCTCACATGGGTAAAATACAAACTGAGGGTCAAAAACAGGAGCTGGAGCATTTCTCTTTGGTTTGTGTATTCCTGAAATGAAAACAAAATAGCCACAAAACCATAAAACTTTAAGAAAAATGCTAATACAAAAGCAAAAAATGTTGCTTAATTCTAGCAAAATTTAGACAAGATCAAAATAAAGATCCCCATGACTTTGAAAATGACAGTTTATTGAGGTTAGCATCTGAAATAACAGAAATAGATGGAAGATAAATGAAGAAAACCTACTCCAAACTTTATGTTGTTAACCAAGAGCAGGCCTTTCAGTACTCTGTAATGAAATGGCAAAATATGATGAGTCTCTCCTAAGAGTAGACGATACCATCAAAATACCCTTTTCAGCTTAGCATGTTCACTTTGCTACAACCATGTCAATGAAAGAGGTGTGAAATTGCCCTTCAGATTCTTTAACTGCTTTACAGATCGGTAGAAAATCCACCAAGTCTGAACAGGAGTAAGGTATGTGCTGTCTCATGAGATTGCAAAACAGATAAAACCTTTCTCTCCTAATTAGCCTTTTTCAAGGAACATTCTATAATAAATAAATAAATACATTTAAAAATGTGTGCTTCAGACCATTCAGTAGGTATCTGAAGTTACTGCCCACTCAAAAGCCCAGAGGATATTTAAGTTCCAGTTCAGAGAAGAATGAAGCCTCCTCACCTGTTTTGTCCTACAAGGTCAAGTTCATATTGTGTGTTTTACTCACTATACTTTAGCAAAGTTAAGCTGAACCACAGTTTATGCTTTGCTATTAACATACATTTCTTATAAGCACCAACATAGTTAATTGATAATTATGTCCTTTATCCTGACTGGAAAATTTTGTGTTTTCAACATTTTTTTACCTTGAAAATCCTGATTTTCAATTTGTCCTGGAATACTTGCTAACATTGGTGAAAAGTAAACAAATACAGAAACCTTACCATCCTCACAAATTTTGGCAGGTCCCCCTAAACCAATGAGAGACTGTGGCTGTGTTCAAATGTGCACCCTATGCCTACATAGTGCCCTATATGGCATGTCCGCTGTATGGTGTCCAATACTGTGAGAAAAAAATTGTGCTTTCAAAATTACCCACAATGCATCTTGAAAAGTGATGGTCACTAGAAGGATTAATATAGACCACAATGCATTGCGAGCTGAAACTTACAGTGGCGGGTATAAAACAATATTAACAAAAAAACTATAGAACTATTTTGCTTTCATTGAGTAGATATGGTGCAAAGAAAGAATGAAATATAATTTAAGGAAATAAAATATTTTAACAAAAATTTGGATCCTATTTTGAATGACAACTTCAAATGCACTGTGGTTGCCATAGTTACAGCTGGTAGCTAGATGATTTCCGACAGAGAGTAAGTAGTGAGCTTCATGTCCGAATCACCACCACAATAAAGACACTATGTAGTATGTGCTATGTAGTGTAGCTCTATGTAGTTAATGAGGGGTTAGGGCATAGGGTGCACCTTTAACTGGAATTCCTGTCCCCAATCAAAAGCTGATTTTAGAAACGGGAAATTCTGTCTTCCCATGTGATACTCAACCCACCGCTACACCCATCCTCTCATCACTGACTCTAGAGGACACACGGGAGGATGTGATTTCAGGTTTTTAAGGTAAACTTCTGGTTTTTAAGGGGTGAGATTTCTGGTGATGACGTGATATATTGTCATTGGCTGAGGGGAACTGTCAAATGTTTCGATGGGGTATAATGTTTTTTAAAAATTATTTTGTATTTTTTTTAAGGATCTTATAAAACAGCCTAAACACAGCCTAAAAACATAAAGACAATGCAGAAAAATGCCGCAACAGTGGCGTTTATTAGGGTTCTGTAGTTGATATGTGATATGTTCTGGTGTATAAACCTGAATACTTGCTGCTACATTCTGTAGTGAAATATTCTAACAACCTGGGGCACTTCAGCACATAGATTGGCTCTAAGAGAGGGAATGATACCGGTTGTCTGTGCCAAAGCTGAAAAGATGAGCAATATTAGTATTTGACACTGCCTGTGCAGTGTTTTAAAGTGTGGTGCATTAAATCTGACCTGTGGTGCACTAGCATTAGCTCTGAAGCTTTTTACTGATGGGCTTGAAGGCTCATTAAGTACTGTTGATCCAATAAGAGGCTGTCTAAGTGCAGTGACTGGGTCACTATATGACCTAAAACAGGTCAATGTGAGTAGCGACAGAATTTCATGGTAGAAATTTCATGGTAGAAATTTCATGGTAGAAATTGTAAAAGAATTTTTTTTTACAGCACACTGGAGCTCTGGAGTACTTTAGCCATGGCATGTCACACAAATTTTTCTAAGCCCTCATAAAATTGTGAAACGTGTAAAAAAGGCAAAGTATGCCCCTTCTATGACTAGTAGCAGCTAGCATTATAGTTTCAGTATTTGGGTTTTATATTACCACTTCAAAATTAAAAAAAGTGTTTCCCAGCTCTGGTGTACACAACATTAATAAGAAGGTGGTTAGCTTGGCATAAAGGGAGGAAATGGGGGAGACTTGTTTGTGTCAATTTGGTTTACACAAAGCTTTTATTACAAATTATTTATGACACAAATAAAGTTCTCAAATCACATAGGCTTCAGGTACCTGCAACTGGATTTACTCTCTTATGTTGCTTCCACCTCTAGGGTTCAATTAGCATTAGAAACTACAAGGGCTACAGAGTTTAATGCGAAGAGGCCATAGTTCACATTGATCAGTGGTCATTTTACCACATAAAGTTAAAAGGAATTAAAGTGAATAAAGCCTGTAAAACTGCTACAAATGTGGCAAAACATTTATATGTAGTCATTTTTGCTGGGACTAGACTGTATTAATTGACCTTCTACTCTGAGAAATGGTGTAAAAAAGACATATATGTACGTTATAATCAGTGACGGCTTATGGTCTCACTGAGTGGGAGGGCTAACATATTTTTGAGCTAAACGGATCACATTTGAACTTAAAAGTGTCCCATTACAATATACAATGATTAGGTCACCCTAAGAAGATCAGTTCACCCTTTAGTTTCTCTTTGGAGATCATTGGGAAAAGTTCACATGCAACATCTAGTTGTTTTTTTTGGGAAAACTGGCCTTAAACTGTGAAAACAGCTCTGGATTTATCAGTTCAAATGACATTAGGTGTCAAGATTTCTCAAAGGGAGCTTTTTAATCCTCGATCATTATGCTGCAGCACTGAGCGGCCCTCTGCGTCCGGCGTGGATTTCTGCTGTTAGAGCCACTTCAAGTCATCTGTCATTGGTCAGAATTCACCGACTGGGTCTGCGCAGATTTAGCCCAACGAGAAGCAAATGAAGGGGGCGTGTCACACTACCTGTCAATCACGCAGAGTCCAGGGAAACTGTGTTGATCCGCTTGGGCTGTAAATAATTAGCCCATTTTTAAACAATTAAGTGTTTTTCTGTTTAAATTTTGCTTTGTTATTATTAGTTTTGCTCTAGGTATTGTTGATTAATCAAGAATTAGAACAAACTTTTCACAGTTTTTTTTTAAATATTCATTATTGTATTATTTTTTCATCTTATCTGAAAAATCCAGGGAGGGCTAAGCTAAGCCCTGTTAGCCCACCTATACCAGCCGCCCCTGGTTATAATACTGTATGATGTCACAATAATAGGAGTGCAAAAAGTACCCAGCAGGGAAGAATACATATCAGATTGTATACTGCATGGTTTGAGAAAAGGTGTTATTTATAGTAAGGACACAGGTCTCTGAAACCATATGTATCAGATATGATCCCATAGGTGGAGCAATGTTTAGGAAACAAGAAGTTTGGTATCTTCAACACTTTTGAATGAACTAACTAACTACCAAATAAATAAATAAATAACAAACGCAAAATAAAGTAAACCTTCCTATAATAATAATAATATCATATTTTTGTGTCCAAACTGCATAACACTGTGTTCTGATGGGTTAATAAATCCAATTTGTGTATCCTCACAGGGAGTGGCTCATCTGGTCGGTGTTAATCTACGACGGTACTAAAAGCATTACACTGTTGCTGCAAATGCACAACTGGGGAATGGCTGACATCACTTGCTTAGGTATGTTTCTTCTGTTTTGAGTGGCCTAAAGTGAACCAGTGACTCTGATCCACTGTGGTTCAGCAAGCTGTGACATTGTGCAGTCAGACATGTAAAAATCTTTTTTATTTTTTGTGCTTCCTTTAACGCTTTCTGCAACACATTTTTTGAGAGTAGATGTCAACTCTCTTGAACCAAGCTGAACTCAGAAAAATGTGAAATAAGCATGATCACTTTGACAAAAAAATGTAAGGAAGACACATCTTGAAAATATTTTAAATAATGCACAATTAGGCAAACTTTCACATATTGTAGCACTAAAAGAAATACTATCTACATTCAGATAAAAAAACTTCAGTCAACCCACAGCCAGTTATGTAGCTAATGAGTAGATTTGCAGCAGTATTTGGTGAGTCTACCATGGAAACAAGCATACATGTTCTCATTTCGCTTTGTTGACACAAAGCTCTCAGAAGAAATCCTGAATACTTGTTAGCAGGCATATTTTAAAATACAAGTCTCAGTTTACCGTCTTTATTCTGCGAGATTATTTATATTTTATAGCACAGACTATGAATCTTCTAATTTTAACTGAAAATATTAAACTAATGTAAACAGCGTTGTAGCCTTATCTATCTATCTATCTGTCTATCTATCTGTCTATCTATCTATCTATCTATCTATCTATCTATCTATCTATCTATCTATCTAT
>JBAMHV010033113.1:0-11739 GCA_037177535.1 Pseudomugil gertrudae | reverse complement strand
AATAACTTCAAATTATTTTTATCGTTTGATTTTTTGATTGAATATATTTATTTGATTCATTAGAAAATATAAAAATTTATTTGAAGAACGAAAGATTGATTTTGATTACTTGACAGCTTTTTATAACCATGACAATAATAGATATGTTAGAATCAGACAAGACCAACTGAAATTTTTACCAACATTACATGAAAACTTATTTTGTGACGATATAATTCAGTTTATAACTAAGAAATTAAGACATTATATAAGAATTTATTTAGTTACATTATTTAAAAAAGCTCTCAGTTGCGATTTTGTTTATTTAAACGGAATATTTCATGGTTTGGTGACATTTAATCACTCGACACTTAATCACTAAAACGTTTATTCAAACGCACTTAATATTTTAAACTTTTATTTAAGTCACACTAAATCCCATATACATTGAATCAATTTTAGTTAAAAATTAAAATATTTAACTTACAGGGTTTCCCATCACGTTTTGACAACGTCCCAACAAATTTTGACAATCTTTATAACAATATAATATAAAGAAAATTTACGTCTAGTAATAATTATTTAAATAAAAATTGAAGTATGTAGTCCTTTTATTTAAAATATATAAATTTTTAAAAATTTTTAACTTTACGAATTCAAAATGTTTAAAATTGTATTACTTTAAATATTAATATTTTTTAAAATATTTTTTATGTTACTATATTTAAATATAATAATATTTCTCTTAAATTAAATCAATATTTTTAAAATTTTTCAAAAGACATCAATTTATAAATTAATATAAAGCAGGGTTGGGCAAACTATGGCCAGCGGGCCACATGCGGCCAGCAAGAGAATTTTTGGCGGCTCTTCGACAAGTTCGCGAAATTTTTAAAATTTCTAATATTTCTTCAGTTTTAGTAGATCCATCATCAGTTACTTTCTTTACTGATTAATTATTTAAAAAACCTTAATTAGGATATCGTTTCTTGTCAATCGGAAATACTTTTAGTTTATATATTTATCATTTGCCAAAATGAAATTCGAAGTCTTATAATTGTGAAAAAAAACGGTAGTATCCCATTAAATCGTATAATCGCATGAAAAATAGCAAATTAATACAAAAATGAAATAATTTATCAATTTAGATTAAGTTTGGTTTAATAATTATAAATTATTAATACTACGTTATTCATATAAAAATTAAATCATCAAAGAAGTTAAATAAACGTACAATAAATGATAGAATATCAATATTTTTTCATTGAAATATAAAATCTCAATTAAACGTAAAATGATTTTTTTTTAATTTATAAATTATTTTATCCGATCATTTTTAACAATTTCGATATATCCATTAAATTATTTTTTCCAAAATTAAAATATTTATTGAATCCTAACAAATTTTATAAGACGATAAATAATTCACAATTGAAAATTCTATCTAATATTTACTATAAATTGCTATCAAACTTTTTTTCAGTTTTTGATTTCATATAAATCTGTGAAGAAGCTTTCCGTTAATAAAACAATAAAAAAGTCGAAATAAAGCTAGTTGCTAAATGACTGCAATCTGAATTAAGTCCCTCGAATAAAATCTCGTCAAATTTCACCCAAGTTCAAGAACATTATACTAAAATATGTACAGTTACTTTTCTCTCATAGATTTCAATCAAAAAAGGAAGTTTAAGTTTAAATTCAGCAGAAAAAAACAAGGTTATTTTTTATATTATTTTTAGGTCTTGTTTTCCTATTTTGTATAATATAAATTAAAAAAAAATATGCGGCCCGCAGAAGTTAAAATAATTTTCAATGTGGCCCTCAATAAAAAAAGTTTGCCAACACCTGTATAGAGGGATTTTTTTAAAGGTAACTTTAATGATTTACAATTAAATAAACCCATTATTTTAAAACATTTAAACTATTTTTAAATATAATATTTATCAATGATATCTCTCTGTTACAAAAATCAAACAATATCATAAATAAAATTAGTTGTTAAAATAGGATGGGAAACCCTGTATTTGCAAACTCTCAATTTTTTTTATTTCACTTAATTTAATTAAAATAAAAAATTTTATTGTCAGATTAAATTTTTGGTACTTTGCGCTCTCGCAAAACAAAAATTGTTTTAAATTTTCATAGACTTCTACCTAGAAGTAAACAGAAACAACTTCACGATCGTTTTTAGAAGGCTTTTATGGACAGAAATATCAAAAATAATTCTGGTCTAGATACGGAATTTTTCCAATAGATTTTAATATTTTTATAATTTAGTATAAAATAAAATGAAAAATAATTTAAAAAATATCGATTCAAAAACGTATCGCGTCAAAACAGCCACATAAAAACTTCATAGTCTCGCTTTCAACAGACAGATAATAAAAATAATTTTTTTTATTATTTTCTGACCCGCCGCAATATTTTTAACATTACTGGTTCCACACCCAAAATGTTGGCATTCTACTTCTCTATATGGGTAGACTTCCATATCCTGCACCAGTATTTTTTAACGGTTTTCTAAAATATACGTCATAGTGTAACTATTTATAAAAAAATTTACTTGCTATATAGGTAGGAGAGAAGTTATTAGCAAAATAAAAACAATAGCTGCACACGCGCAGTTTCATTTTGTAAATATTTTAATATCTAGACCATCGTCTTTTAAATATTTCTGTTCTTTAAAGTCCCATTAGAACGATAGTGAAGTTGTTTTTGTTTACTTTTAGGTAGAAGTATATAAAAATTAAAACATTTTTTTGTTTTGCGAGGGTGCAAAGTAATGATAAAATAAGTCTTTAATAAATTTATTCAATTTAATTATATTTTGTGAAAAAAACTCTCTTGTTTGCAAAATAACATAAAACCTAAAAACTATGACCTAAAAACCTAAAAACCTCAAAACTAATACCCTTAAACTTAAAAACTAAAAACTATGATCTAAAAACTTAAAACCTAAAAACTATGACCTAAAAACCTAAAAACCCAAAAATTAAAACACGAAATCTAAAACAGTAAAAAAAATTATATTCAAAACATAAAAAAAGTGAGATCTCTTTCGACTTTTTTAGTATACGTAAAGGTAAATTACATGTATAAACACACGTAGTTGATTTGGGTGGACCGCCGACTGCACATGCGAATCTTCTTACTTAGTCAGGGCAAATTTAACGTTACATAAAATAAAAATTAATAACGAATACTCATTATTAAAGGATGCAATATTATTTGATTAGGACAATTGAATATTTTTAAATTAATTGAATTTGATCTTAAGGCTTTAATTATCATTAAAAAAATAGTGAGTGAAAACATCTGCTTAATTATTTTTTGGATGATTTTTTTATTTATATTATTTTAAAAATCAATTTTCTTATAAAATATTAATATGAAATCAGAAATTAAATATATTATTAAAAATAGTAAATTTTATTATTTTTAATATCTATTTAAAATAAATTTACTTGATTTAGACACACACTTTAAAAAATACTCGAATAGATTTACGCCTTTTCTCTGTCAAATATGCCTCCAGCGAAATTGTCCCAAATAAAGAGACAATCTACCATTCGACGTGTGGGTTTCAGGAAGGGACCTCTTAATTTGCAATCAAGGGGACTCTATCGTTTGAGTATGGGCTCCCGAATCTGGATCCATAAAATTGTAGCTGTGATTAACTGTCATATGATGAAAACCTAATTCATCAAGAGAAGAATAGGCTTTCCAACAATCTGACATAATAGTCAACCCGGGAGCAATTTGGGAAACCAGAATCGGAAGAAGAGTCTGGGCATCAAGATTTTTAACAGAAAGCAAAAAACATTTTTTGGTTTCCCGACATATCCCTCCTAAAACCCACACACCATCAACGATACGACCGCGATTGTATTTTCTCTTACCAAACTTGGCCTCGTTGATCTCTACGGTCATTCCAGGTCCACCGATTTAGACGGATTTACTCGCAACCACTTGGACACAAAGTTCAATACAGTATGAATACCAGTCAACAATAGTATGGCTGCTGGTACTCACAACTTCGATTGTTGTCTCGACCACAGCTAGATTGTTTGGCTGTTTCGCGCAAAAACTGTATGTTATTAAAATGATCTATGTTTAAAATAAGAAACCTTTTCGACACTTAGTCGACTGTATCCGAACCACGTATTTTTTCGACCTGATACGTTATTATTAAATTTTTGTGCATCGGTAATTTCGGCATCTGCAAGTCGAAAAATGGCCTACAGAGCTCGTATTAATATATTCTTCCATATTTTTTATGAAATTATTCTAAAATACTTGCATTTGAGACATTTAATTTAACTTGGAAATAAATTGTGTTCCCGACAAAACTCAACCTCCCCTTCTTTGTTAATAAATTTTCTTGATAAGGAATAATAATTCATTTTTAATCTTTCGTTAATCTTCGGGTTCATAAAATTTTATATTTCAATTCGAATTTCTGACTCTCCTACCTATAGCAGAAAATTTATTTTTTCATTTTTGTATATTTTTAAGGGTCGTAAACAATATTATTTTAAAAAATACTGGTGCAGGATATAGAAGTCTACCCATATTTTTAATAAAAAAATTAATTTTATTCCAATTTTTAAATTTTTATTCAGATTTTTTGTCATAGTATTTGCACAATTCATACAAATAATACAATTTACAAGAACGATATAAAGACAAAAAAATCGATTGAAACATTTTTAGATTAACAGATTTGAATTGAAATTTCGTTAAATTTTAAATTTAAAAATTGAACATTTTTTGATACTGCGCACATCATGCGGCCATTTATGCTGCAATCCTTAAGTTATACCTTTTTAGTTTGAATGCTCAGATTTTATTTCGGTAATTAGGATTCATACATTCGAAGCTAAAATTTCCGATCATATGTAGTGATCTTATTAAATATTTATTCCAAAACACAAATTATTTTTATTATAGTTAAATAAAAATAGATTTAACTAAATTATGATTAAATAAAAATAAATTTAATTAAATTATAGATAAATTAAAATTTTTTAAAAATTATTTTTTAAAAAATTTGACGCATGTGCGTTATTGGAGGGTCACCAGCTACCTCAATACCATTTATTCAAAGGAATTTTCTGAAATAATAAATTAAATAAATCTGAGAAGGGTCTTTTCTCTTAGAAAATTATAAAAAAAATGTATATCACTCAGAATCTACGTTATAGGGTTCTATAATATTTCTTCGATTATGTTTTCGTCGAATTTTCGTTTCATTGAATTATGGTTTCATCGACTATTGTTTCATCTAAATTCATCTGAATAATTAATTTTATTTTTTATTAATCTTAAATAAAAAATTATAAATTTTTTTCAACAAAATTTTAACCTTTATTTATTGGCTTGAAAACTTTTCATTAATTTCAAAAATGAACAAATATATTTTTGTACTAGATTCTTAAAAAATTTTGTTTAATAATTTTAAATCCATAATTTTTTTTCAAAATTGCTTAAACAAAGTATTTTAGTTAAACTAAAAGTTTCAAAATACAATTATTAATCTAAGGGTTAAATTATTTTTTTTATTTTATTTTGACATTCAAAACTCACATTTCTTATTTAAATTATAAAATTGAATAAATTTCCCATATAAAAATGTTAAAATATGGAAAAAATTCAATAGAATATAATTATTAAAATATTTAGAATTTTGTTTTTTTAACACTGGGAATATATATTGTCTTGAGTAAAAAATTTTTAAAATGTCAAGATAAAAATGAAACAAAATTTAAAAATTCAGAATTTAATTCCAGAGAATATTTAATTTTATTTTGTATTTTAAAAGAAACATAAAAAAATAATTTTATTTAATCGATTCGATTTTGATAAAAATCTTAAATTATTAATAAATTTAACAATAAATTTATAATAATTTGAAGAATCGAAAATTCGATGAAACGAAAATTCGACGAAATCATTATATGCTCTGAAAAAAGCTGTTAATTTTTTTTATTTTTAGAGAAAAATAAATAATGTAATTTATACTTAAAAACAATAAAATTAAAAAATTAACTTTATTAATGAAAAAATAAGTCATTTCCATTTTTATTTTTTGTAAAATAATTTCAAAATCAATAATACTGACAAGTTTTTCTGACAAACAGCTTTTAAAAAAAAGATATTTAATATTTTTCAATTTTTTTAATAAAAAACAACATTCACTATTTTGATATTTTTAATAAAAAAAATTTTTTTGCTGTTAATGTTAAACAGAAACCAGAAACCCTACCTTCAAACATCTTCAATTTTTTTAATGAATTCACGTCATTTTTTCACTATGACTTTTTTTGCCTATATTAATTCAAAAAATTTAATATTTAAATATGTGAATATTTTAAGTTTTACTCAAAAAAAAATTAAATTTTGATTTAAAATATAAATCATATTTTTAAATCATAATTAATAAATTATATTTTTAATTCAATTGAAACTCATTTGAGTATAAAAATTATTAGAGTAGTTAAAAATATTTTAAGAAGAAATAGTAAATGTGAATTTTTTAAAATCATTTAATTTTCTTTTTTAATCTTTTTAATTTATAAATTGTGGGAAATTAGAAATTATTTAATTTTTTAAATGAATATTTTAATTTTAACGAAATTTTGTTAACATTTAAAATTCATAGATTAAAAGTACAAGTGGTGGCAAGATATTTCTTGCAATAATAGATTCAAATAGTCAATTTACAGAGATTTATCATTTTCTGTGAATTTACTTTTTTGGGAACTACAATTTATCAAATTTAATAATTATTTTTAGAATCATGAATAAAATTTATTTGAAAATGAAATTTTAAGGATTTTGATAAAATGGTATCAATAATCAAAGTTTGAAAAGTTCCAAGATTTAAAAATGGGGGATAAAACACGGAAAAAACCTATTTAGACAGTATTATCAGCAATTGAATAAACGAACATTAATTTAAAGTATATATAAGATGTAGCAAAAGAAAATTATAAGGTTCAAACGTAGAATCGTAAAGATAATAATCGAAAATCTTATATTTATTTAATTATATTGAAAATATAAATTAAAAATAAAACCTAAAAATAAAAAACTTGAATCTAAATCTAACAACCTAAAAATTATAAAATCAAATCTAAAAATCTAAAAAAATCTAAAATCTAAAAAAAATCTGACTTTCTATACTATACGGCAAGGGTGAGTAAACTATGGCCCGCAAGCCACATACCGCCCTCAAGAGAATTTTATGCGGCCCTTAGACAAGTTCGTAAATTTTTGAAATTTCTAATATTAAATTAGTTTTTATGAATCCATGATCAGTTACTACCTTTAGTGATTATTTATTTAGATATCCTAAATCAGGATATCATTTCTTGTCAATCGGAAATACTTTGTGTTAAAATTCTGATCCTTTTTGCGAAAATGTAAATTAGAAGTCTTATAATTGTGCCAGAAAGATGCGAGTATCCCATTAAACTGTAATCGAATGAAAAAGTTGGAAATTAATACAATAATAATAAAATTTGTCAATTACAATTTAAATTAAGTTTGGTTTCTAAATTATAAACTATTTATTTTAAGTTATATATCTAAAAATCGCATCGTTAAAAGAAGACGAATGAAAAGTAAAATGAATGATAAAATATCAATATTTTTTGATTGAAATATAAAATCTCAAATAAAAATCTAATGATTATTTGAAAACTTTATAAATTTTATTTTATTTGATCATTTTTAACAATTTTGATATATCCATCTAATTATTTTTTTTCAAAAATTAAATATTTATTCAATCATAAAAAATTATTTATGACGATAAATAATTCATTATCGAAAATTGAATCTATTTTTTACTATAAAATGCTGTCAAACTTATTTTCCCATTTTGATTTCATATAAATCTGCGAAGAAGCTAACTTTTGTCTAAAAATAAAAAAATTCGAAAGACATGTCTATGCTAACTCACTCAAATATGAATTAATCCACCAAATAAAAACAATTAAACTTTCTTCCATTATTAAAGAACATTATCCTGAAATGTGTATAGTTACATTCCTCTCATTAATTTCAGTTAAATAAAGTAAGTTTGACTGTAAATTCAGCTAAATAAACTAGGGTTATTTTTATATTATTTTTAGGTTTTATTTTCATATTTCGTAGATTATAATTTAAGGGAAAAAATATATGCGGCCTCCGATGTCAAAAAAATATAAAATGTGGCCCTAAATAGAAAAAGTTTGCCTACCCCTGATAGAAAGAGTTATATAATAACTTTTTTATTATGCTTGACTTTCCTTAAAACCGACATAGGTTACAAATTTTTATTAGTTCAACTAAAATTTAATGAAAATATAAAATCTTTTTATCAATTTGGCATCTTTAAATAATCTTATGTTATTCTCTCGCATTTCTATGATAACTGTTTTTTTTTGATTAGATTTAAAAATTTTGAATTTAGAAAATTAAACAGTGTTTCAGAGCCAACCTTTAATTGTTTGAACGATAACTAATATAATCGTCAATAATTCAGAATGAAATTTTGATAAACACTTAATATTAGTTGATTTTAGATTTTAAATATTAAAAATATTGGTCTTTTTTAAAGCTCACAGAATTTTCGAATCAGAAACTGTTCATTTGCAAAAATTTCAATGACAAAATAAAATTTTAGTGTATAAAATTATTTAATTGTTAATTATGTTGAATCTGTACCTTGATATTTAAAGAAAAATTTTTTATCAATTAAATGATTAGTTTATAATAGACAGCCACTTTTTTTACATTTAAATAGATACTATTTTTAGCTGTTTATGTTTTATAATTTTGTTTAAATGAGCAATGACATTTTTATTAAAGATATCCCAAAATGCAGTTAGAAAGTTTAATTATCGTAAATCTCATGAATTTTTTATTACTATATCATTAGTCACATGTCTTTAAACTTGCGATCATAGGAAGAATCATATTTTTACACATCACAATAATTTTTTTACTAAAGAATGGGATATAATCTTATGAATTAATCTTGGTTGTCAATACAAGCATCCTAGTCATATTATATTTACTTAGTTGTTTCTCTTACTTTATATGTAAATTTTTTTTTAATTTTACACAAAAAAATTATAAAAAAATAAGTTTTAAGTCTAAATTTCATATTATTATAATTATAAAATATCAAAGTTTTTTTCAAATTTTAGGATTAAATAAATATCATAGCTTTTTATTGAAAATTTTTAATTAAAAGACAAAAAATAGTTACTTTATAAAAATATAAATTGAAATTTTATGTATAAAGATTTAATAAAAATTCGTCTTAAATGTAAAAATATAGATTTTTTTTATTTTTAACTTAAGAGAAACCGTTCTCTCACTCAAACACCACCACAAGATAGATTTAGATTTCAGAATAAGGCAACAATCTACATCTCAACTTAATAACATCTACACTCAAAATAACTAAACCTTCTGTGATACATACCTTGAAAATTTTCTAGTAGACGTAACGATCTCAGTCAATGTTTTTTTAGATAAAATATTTTTTTCAAATACTGGGCCTGATTTCTGGAAACACGTCTGAGTTAACAGCCTAAAACAATCCCCCGCACATTACATAGACCTCATTCTTCTCATTTAATGTCAAATATGATTACAAAATCTAACGCCAAGAAATTCATAAAAATGTTTATACTTTTATCAAAGTTTAACACGTGAACACTCTATTCCCTTTAGGTCAAAAGATTTGACCTACTAAAACACAGAAAGAAAGGACGCTCTACTCCAGTATAAACAGATAAATTAATGCTTGGAATCATGTAATGCAGGCCAAAAGGTGTTTTCCTTAGATTAAAACTTTCATTGTTAAGATCAAGGCTTACGAAGGTCCCTGTTACCCCCAAAGGTGCACACACTCTATCAAATTTAGATTATGGGTAATCTATAAAATATTTAAGTGAGTTTGTTTGTACATTTTTTGCCTAAATTGTCACAATTTTACAAAATCTATAATTCTACGGATATTGTTGTGTATTCTTCCCATGTGGTTTGATACTCTTTGAAGTTTCGAAATTACTTTTTTAGTTAATATTTATTAAACTTTTTGAGACAAATTTTAATTTCCTAAAAATGGTCATTTTACAGATATTTTTGGTTTTTTTTTCAAGTATTTTAAAGAATTTTAAATAACTGATTTTGGATTAGGTAATATTCCGCATTCCTGTTAATTTTATGGCTACAAAATCTAGTAATATTAGTTCAGGTGACTCTTCAGTTATGTAAATTAATTGTACCTACCATCAAAATAACTTGACCTAATTAGCTACGACATTTATCTGATTGAATTTGATCAACGCATCATCTATGTGCAGATGACAATATAGTTATTAACTAAATATCAAAGATTCAGTAGAAGGACTTAGCCTAATTGTTAGTTCGTATTTATCATGAGTTTACTTGAAACAAAAATCAAATTATAAGTTAAATATTTTTCAAAAATTGATTGAATTTGTATTTACTCTGTTTAGATTTAAATTTGATTTTAATTTTCATAAATTTAAAAAAATGTATGATGTAAAAAATGCTTAAACTCAAAATCAAATATAAACATAAATTTATGATTTATTTTTGTGCTGTCGAATATTAAAGAGAATTCGGTTGATATATGCATTTCAGAAATATTAGTTTATCGATTTTTTATTTTTTTAGATTCATGATAATTTGTTATTATCTTAAAAGACTAAATAAATACTATATATTTTTAATATATTTTTATTTTTTAAAAAAAATTGTTAAGAGTAATAAATTCTTTTTCGTTAATGGATTTGTATGAATTTTAACAGAAATAGAGCTAAAGTTTAACTCTATTAAGAGAAATGACAAAAAGAATATTGAAAACCACAAATTGAAATCATTGGTTAAATTTTATGCTTAATACCAGACTTTTATCAATTAAAATATTCAAAAATATTTATTAATTTATTATACTCATTTATTCAAAAATCAATCTAAATATTTTAAATATTTTCACTGAAAAACTTTTCGAAAATTTGCAAGCATACTGAAAAAACAAATTAAATTTTATTTTCATGAAAAACTGCAAATTAAATCTGTTAATTTGGTCAATCTTTTGAATATTTTTAATTATTAAGCGTTCTTATAACCTTTTACTCTCCAATTCAAAGTAGAAATTAGAAAAGTAGTTTATTTAGAAAATAATTTTATTAACAATCTTAATAAAAAAATAAACAAGACAATAAATTTTGCAATGTTTTAACAATGTTTGAAACAAGTAAGAAACTGTAAGAACCCATATATGTTGTCTCTAATATTGAAAAATTAATTTTTTAATTTTTTAACACTGATACTCAAGCTTAAAGAAAGGATGTCTGATTTTAAGTGTTGTATTTATCAATAAAAGTTCAGTAAAATGCTCTACACACTTCCCAAAGTTATTAAGTTGAGGATTCTTAATATCTGAACTCTAAAATACTTTTTGTAAAGGAATAGTTCAAACTCTTAGCCTTAGGGTAATAAGGGGTGATTTGATAATTTTATTCATATTCTCGGCAGTTTAGGTTCTTTACAATATTATATACAAGATGAAGATTTCCACCTAAATGAATATCGTTTATCTGTTTAAATTTAACGATTTTGATATATTTAAAAAGAGTAAAATATTCATTGAAAAAACAAAAAATTAATTTATTTAACTAAAAATCAGGATTTTCAAGCTTTTTCATTATCGTTATCAAATTTTTTATTAAA
>JBAMHV010032543.1:0-11777 GCA_037177535.1 Pseudomugil gertrudae | reverse complement strand
CTCGGCTGCACGAGTTCTGACAAGGACCAGAGGACAGGAACACATTACACCAGTTTTAAAATTGCTGCATTGGCTCCTCGTGTGTTTTAGGGTTGGTTTTAAGGTTCTTTTAGTTGTTTATGAATGTATTCTCTTGGGCCTTCTTATTTATCTGACCTCCTTTTTAGTTATGAGCCCTTGTAGATATCTCTCACAGGGCCAACACACATAAGAGGGGGGTTAGTAACATTGCCATGTTGTCTTTTTGTGTGTTTTTATTTAATTGATTTTATCATGTGTAGCACTTTGTGTTGCATGTGGCCGGAAAAGTGCTTTATAAATAAATAAAGTTTACATTTTGAAATTTAGTATTGATTATGATATGTTGGCATTAATAGTTAATAACAGGATTTGATATCAAAGAG
Source organism: Pseudomugil gertrudae (assembly GCA_037177535.1). NCBI lineage: Eukaryota > Metazoa > Chordata > Actinopteri > Atheriniformes > Pseudomugilidae > Pseudomugil > Pseudomugil gertrudae. The sequence continues at coordinate 11,373 of JBAMHV010032543.1, read as the reverse complement.
CAGACAACAAACATTTCAGGTACCCAAGTAGGAAATAGACCTGCAAATAAAAACCACCTTTGATACTGTTTCCATAGAAATGTCTTAAATAATCTGTTTATTATTTTCTCAGATGAAAACACCTGCTTTCAACCAGCTATTGCTCATGCTCTGTACAAAGATGGTTGGTATGAAGAAAATGACATAATTACAGTAACGTGTCACAAAGGATATGAATTAAAACCCAGCTCTTCAGATGCTCGATGTGTGAAAGGAAAATGGTCTTCTCTGCCTGTGTGTGAGAGTAAGTACACCAGATCTTCTAATTCCAAGCTGATATTATTTCATGTTATTCATGAAAACTGTGTTTTCCTAAATGTTCTTCTTTCAGAGCGAGCTGATGCATGTGGAGAACCGCCTAAAATACCCCACGCAGTCTTCATTAATCAGGAACCTCAGGAAGTGTTTGCTACAGATTCTGAGCTGCAGTATGAATGTAAAGATGGATATGTGGCAGAAAGCAGGGAAGCCAACATAGTCACTTGCACATCTGGGAGCTGGTTTGGCAGTCCGCTGTGCAGTAAGTGATGAACAATGAAAAAAAAGCAGTATTATATTGCATTAAAACTCACATTTAGGGATGGATTATCCAGAGAATGGCCTCATGAAACATAGGGCAGGCTAAAACAGGTGGCCTAGGGTGGGGACATGGGCCACCCTAAACATCTGATTACCCAAATAGCTTTGAACATTCAGTGTAAACTGACTTTTACCCAATCCAACCTCCATGCACAAGTGCTGGAACATCTATCATGTATCATAGTTCTGTTTTTTTAACATCAGCAATACCATGTTCTTGATCATAATACAGTATTTAAACATCATCTCTTCAGAGGCAAAAATAGTTTTCTGTCATCTGAAAAACTGAACGCAGCAGACCTCAATAACCATGTTGTTTATAATTATTGTCTTCATGTTACAGGGGCTTAAAGCCAGACAAATGAAACAGGCAGAACATTTCACTCTGAAAGTCATCATCATTCATAAATAAAGCCATCTAATTAAATGACCTACTGTCAGTGCATTTGAATTAGATGTATTGTCCTATAAATATATATGATTTTATCACACATTATCATATATTATATGATATTACTCTTAACCATGAACTGGGAATAAATCAATTCATTGATACATTTTACAATTCTTTCTCTTCAGGGCCACAGAACAGAAGAAACACCCAGCCGCTATTGAGTGAGGGTGCAACCTTAACACCTCGCCTGTTCACCTCAGGTAAAGAGCTGGTAACTTGTTCCAGACTATGAATTTGAAACTTGGGAAAATTCCCATTGTTGTTTGGGAGTACTTAGTATCCATACTAACCACCACATTAACCACTAAGACATAAAGCTGTGGCTAAACAAAGTGTTGGGTTAAACAAAAGGTCATTTTTTGCACTCATAGCAAAACTTGGACAAGAAAATATGACTCAACATATTGCCCTCTGCTTCACCAATACAACAGTGGGTAATGAACAGAGACCAGTGTTTCATACAGTTAAAAAATATCCACATCTGTCATGTAGCAAAACGAGTTACAACAGTTAACACTTGCCCTACTGAACAAAGAAAAAAGGTACTCTGATCATGTTGGAACAAAGAACTACTCCCCTACTGTTACCTGTAAAGCTGTTTTATTAAAGCAGCATCCATCTTGTCTAATATAGCAAGCAGTGTTTCTGGTCTCCGATTTCCAGTGAATTAAAGAATATTCTTCACCAAATTCTACTATTTCATCATAAATTTCTTTATGAGTGGTGGGGTATGCATGATAATACTGTTGGGTTAAAAATGGCTCTGACATTACTATTGTTGATGAAAAACAGCCCTGCAGCAACATTTGGGAACCAATAATACCTGTTTATAGCACCTCTTACCACTTTATCCGAGGGCAGTGATATTAATCACCCCCCAGGCAAAGAATTTGATTAATTTAATGGTTCAACCAAAGTCCCTGCAGCATTTTCACATAGCTGAGCTGAGCAAACTGCAGCTTTAAATTTTACTGTGTCTCCTGGAAGGTAGACTCCTCCCTCTGACCCAAGCAGAGCTATTTGTTTTAGTAGAGATAGCTTGCAGCTGGTAGCAGTGCCTGAGGCCATGGAATAAAAGTATTTGTAACAGAAGCAATCAATGGAATTAACCCATAAGAGCCCAGCCTGACATATGCATGTAGTTTCAGACAGTTAATATCACTTTATGGTAAAAACTTTGCACAAAATCATGCCGAACATTTTATTCTAACCCTAAATTTAACCCAGGAAGAAGAAAATTGTACTTTAAGAATGTGGCAAATCACATGATGATTAAGGGTAAACGTCCATATATTTTCTTTAACCTTAAATAAAACCTTCACATTAAAAATAGGCTTTTCGTGCCATATCTCCATAGGTGTGGTTTTTAAATGTTTGTCCACCATTATAAAAAAACATATTTTCATGGTGTTTACATACTTTCACTGCTTTCCAATCTGTCACGGTTTACTGATTTATTTTCTATCATCAGGGCAACATGACAGAAGCCCCTCCCGGCTGCCATCGGGCCACAGGCAGGATGTAACCTGGTCACCTCGCCAGCCCAGCCCAGGTAACAACACCACAGACACATAAAAAAGGAAAGTACATCCTCTGTCAGTCTTTTGGTTTTACTTTATTATTTACACATGATGTGGTCTTTGACAGATCCTGGATCCAGTTGAGATCTGGATCTTGTTTCTTTACTTTTTAAAGACAATAACAATTCTAATAGAGAAAGGCAGAAAGTGGTAGAAACACAGGAAAATGTTCTCACATCATCTATTCCCTATTAATTAATGTGGAAGACATACTGATCAATCCCAAATAATAAAGGGAGTTGCAGTAATCCAGTTTAGTAATGAGGAAGATAAGATGTGACTTTACGGATGAGCCTGAAATAATAATAGCAAGACCAGACAAGGTTGATATAAAAATAGCCAAGTTTTTCCCACGAGGGCAGTTAAATGTGTCTAATTAGGCATCAGCACTGCTGCATCCTACAGGCAGGTCAGTGTTCTTAAAAGAAATAACCTATGCAGATTAAATTTGCACCCATGTTTTATGCACTTGTGCAAAATGTAGAGGAGGTTTGCAGCTTGCTGCAGTGTTTCCCTGCTGGATGCCATGTATTTGATGTATGGGTAGGAGTAGCAGTCAGTGGTTTTTCAAACCAACTTACAGAAACAATTTTTCCACCTTTTTTATGAAAACTTTTTTCATGTCTTTAAATAAAAATGATCCAGTCTGATATGTGTATTATCCAGTTGACCCAATGAAACTGATTAAAACACTGTAATCTGTTTCCAAAGCAACAACATTTATACATACTTTCACAGTTTCCCAATCTGTAACTGTTTTATGAGTTCACAAATTTATGTTTCATATGCAAAGCCTCCTGGTCAGGACAACACAACAGGAGCCCCTCCCAGACGCCACCAGGTGAGAGGCAGGAGATAACCTGGTCACCCCGCCAGCCCAGCCCAGGTAACAATACGGACATGTAAAAAAAAAAAGATTGAACACCCTCTGTTATGCGATTTTACTGATCAGTAAAAGATCATCCAGTCTTTAACAGGTCATTTCATTAGGAAACTCCAACCTGAAATGAAGTAAAACAGTAAGCATGTCTTAAAACAACCTCAGATGCAGCTGAACATGTACAATTAAACATCAGAGAACATAAAGATGAAAGCTTTTGAATTTGATGTGGTTTATATAATGTTCTTGACCAAAGTAAATAGACAGATCTATATCAGAAATGGAGAATGTATATTTTAGTAAAAAACTGATATACTATATACTTGATCAAAGAGAGAATTGGAAACGTTTAAGGCTGCACGTTTTCAAGTTAACACAAATAACATCATCCCATCCCAAATTTACAAAAGTACAAAACATCTGATGTTTTACAGCAAAACCCCCTGAAAGAGAACCGTTTGCACACTTGCAGTGCATCCTTCCCTCCTCAAAGGCACTTTTCACTTCTTCCTCAAATCTTTGTTTTTGGGAAACCTTAAAAATGAAAACAGGAAACTTCGGAGACACAAGAACACTTCACAAATATTGTCAGGTTTATTTGTTTTATTCAAATAACCAGTCTTTAACAAAACTACTAGAAAGGTGGAAGTGTATTTTTCACTTGGCTGAATTCAGCAGAGCAAATGACCAAAAGACGTTCAAATGCTTAGCATATCATGATCTTCGGTTTTTGAGAGGAGACTCAAAATTCACATATAGCCTTGTAATCTTACATTACAAGGATCTTACATTTCTGATCCAGCATCACATCTCTAAGTGAAATACATGCTGACACCCGGTGCTGCAGCATCATGAACAGCGTGAACCGGTCACATCTCTGCCCCTGGTGTGCTCCCCTCTCATCAAACCAAATCAAACTTTATTTATAAAGCACTTTTCATGCCTTTGGCAACACAAAGTGCTGTACATGATAAAATCAATTAAAATAAAATAAAACACAGACAGACAACCCCACGCCCATCCCACACCCACCCCCAACTGTCTCTGTCTCTTAACTAAAACTATTTAGATAGTGACTAATAAAAACAAAAAAGTCAGGAATATGAAACCATCAGCGAGCCACTAGAGGATCACTAACTATTCAACTCGGCAACAACAATACTTTGTAGAGATGATGCCAGTTTTAAAGTGATTCCGTTCATACAAATGATGCAGCATCCGCTGATACACAATCAGAAATCCAGCAATAATTAAACTGATACATTTACACACAAGGTGTGTGTATAAAATACGGCAGCTGTACTGGATCCCTGGTTCTATTTTGTTTAGAAAGACGCAAACACAATTATTGCCCCCGTTGCTCATGCATATATTTATTATTTTTATATTTTTTTAATCATAAGGGTACGAGGTGTTAGGGTACTTTAAAAAATGCACAGCAGTGTCAGTAATCCCTGTGGTTTTAAAAAGGTTAATTTTCACTATAATTACAAACATGATGATTTAAATGGAGACAGAATAAGATATTCATTTGTAGTAAAAAATGTATCATTTTATTGAACACTCAAAAATGAGACATGTGCACAGAGGAAAGCTCAAAGCTTCTTGCTGATGCAGCAGACGCCCACAGCCAGCAGATGAAGCTCTTTGATGTGGTCAAATGATTCAGAACACAAAGCCATTTTCATGCATTTGTGTCAAAGTTGGCTCAATGATTCACGAGGCCTCGGTTTCACCATCCCTAACTGCAGGTGACTCCAGCCCACCTGCACTGGTCAGCAGCTCACCATGCTGCAAAGAAGTTCAAGCAAGCGTGAGCTTCCAAAGACAGCCAAAAAATCCAGCAGGGCAAAGAAAGAATTGAACTACAACCTCCATCACAGCAGCTAATGATTTGGCACACAAAACACACACTGACAGTAAGCATCTAGGATCACACCAGGTGTGTGAGGAGGAGGAGGAGGAGGAGGAGGAGGAGGAGGAGGAGGAGGAGGAGGAGGAGGAGGAGGAGGAGGGAAAAGATAAAAAGCCCTTCCTACCACACGCATAACAAATAGCAGTGAGCTATCAAAATGAGTCAAGAGCAGTTTGAGTCATAACTAAATGTATAAATTCTGAAATGAATTTATATTCCACTGATTTAACTGAAACTTTTATCCACTTAAATTACATTTATTCTCATTTTATTTATCTATTATTTTTTCATTCATTAAAACTTTACAGTATTTCCTTCTATGAGAAAGCTTTGAAGTACGTCATATTCCATTTAACTTTTATTAGACGTCTTTTTTGTTGTTCTTTAAATTTGAGATTTCTTTTAATCACATTTTTCTGCATTTTGGTTTTGCTTATGGAAGATATTGTGAAGTTCAATGTGAAGATTTTTAACTCAGTTATTTTTTCTTAATTTTAGAACATTTTCATCATTTTCTGAATTGAAAAAGGGATTTTTTTATTATTTTACAGGATCCTGAATATTAAACATAATGTTTTTAATAGTAGCATAAGTCAATGTAAACAAGTCCGTTACCAAATATGTTTGTAGATAACTGTTTGTTTCTGTTCACCTTGTCAAGCTCGACACTGCGTGGTGCATCCTTATCAATATGATCATTACGGTTTCCACCTGCCTTCACATGTATATCTGCATGACGGACACATTCAGTACCTGCTCACATCATTAGACTGCCGCATCTTTGCTCATTGCTCCAACAGCAGAGTGAGCCTGGCCTGTAAGTATCCTTCATGCTACCACCTCTAACAGGGACATGCCATTGTAGCCCTTTATTCTTCTTCTTTTTATTGAAAATGCATGGACATCTTATTTTTATGGGTGTAAAGGAGTTTTGCTAAGGGCACTTATACAGCCATTTACCATTGCAAATGAGTCTGAGAACAGTCCCAACGGTTCTTCTTGTTTTTGAGTCACTATCGCTTAATGTAGCAGAGGGAGCTTTGAAATGGCACCTGAAGGAAGTTTCTGGACAGCTGATATAAAACATACTAAATGTAGGAAAACGATTGGAAACCTCATTAAAAAGAGGTTAGAGTTTTTTGGTGAGTTTGCTTTAGTACTATAAAAAGTACCTACATGCCTAAAATCAGCTTCTCCCTGAGAAAAATATTAATTTTTTTATACGGTGTGAGTACTTAATTTATGGTTTACACATTAATGCAGGGCTGCCAAGGTTCCGTCCTCGTGATCTACCATCCTGCATCTTTTAGATGCCACCCTTCTCCCACACACCTGAATCATGTTGCTAAATTGCTTCATCTGCATGTCAGCTCTGCAGAGGCCTGGTTAATTTGATTCAGCTGTGTTGGACAAGAGTTGCATCTAAAAGTTGCAGGATGGTAGATCATGAGGACTGAACCTTGGCAGCCCTGCATTAATGCAACAGCTTCACAGATTCTTTTTACAGCATCAACACATTAATTTGGAAATACAAATACAAATGCATGCTACAAACCTGAACTGTGTTATTTTTGAATGTAGATTAGCTAATTGATAACAGATTACGGTACACATTTTCCTGTCTGTCCTGGGAGAGGATCTCTCCTTCAATGTGGGCTCCATTAGGTATCTTTGTTTTTTATCCCCACAACTGAGTTTTTTAGGAGTTTTTCCTTACAGAGAAGGAGGGTCTAAGAACAGCTTAGTTTAGTGTAGTCGTTACTGTGTTTATTGTGTGTTATGTCTGTTGTTGTGTGATTAACTGTGTATAAAGCCCTTTGAGACGACTTTGTTGTGATACTGGGCTATATAAATGAGTTGAAATTTAATTGTTTGCTGACACCCCCCTCCCCCCCAATCCTCTTGCCCCAATAATCTTGTGTCCTTGAGACATTAAAGCAGGGGTGCCCAAAGTCGATCCTCAAGGGGCTGTCCTGATGATTTTTTTTATATATATCCCTGTTCCAACACATCTGGCTTCCATTATATAGATTCAAAAGCCAATGATGTTCAGCATAATGACCAATCAACTTGAGTCAGCTGTGTTGGATTACATGAAAAACCTGCAGGATTGTGGCCCCCTTGCATTAAAGGATGGTCTAAAGAACAAAAACAAACCTTGAATACTGAATCTTGCACATCCATCCTTGTGTGATTCTTGCAGCATCCTCTAAATAAAACAATTAAAATCTGTCAGTATCTTCATAAATAAAAAGGATAAAGCAGATTCAGATGGATTTGGTTCAAAACTGATTAAAAAAACACGTACATGCCCACAATCTGCTGTCCTAATGTGTTCAAAATTAGAGTGCCAATTTCAGTCATTGCTGTATTATTGGTTTAATTTTAACATCCCACATAAAAGTCTCATATATATATATTAGATGAATGTAGGCCAGATATTCTCTCCATTATTCTGGCGACCCCTGAAATTTTACCGACCCTCAGTTTAAAAACCACTGCTCTGAAGAGGTTTGAGCTTACTATTGTCACTGAGCATAAAAGTGAGTCATGTGACTCACAGGAATGAATCTAAATAAAAATGTGTATGAATTCTGCATTTCTGAGAAGCTACATCTTTTAGCACATGCACAGAAAATTTCACATTCAATCTTCGACGTAAATTATTGACTCAAATATTCACTGATGTTTTACTGCATCATGTGCAGGTTGTGCCATCTGGGACATTTACTATGTAAGTTCTGTTTTTTTAACATACTATTAAAAATATTAACTCATTTTTAAGTGTTATTACACCCATAATCTTTGTTTTTTACTGTGTTTGAACAGAGCAACTGCCGGTGGACCCCTGCTGAGTAGCAACATCTGGCTTCATTCATCATCAACTGTTTTTTCTTTTAAGAAGCTTTAAACTAAAAACAACTGCAACACACTTTTTTCAATACGGACTAAGAGTTTTATTTTTTGTACTGCCCAATATGGTTTGTGTCTGCAGGATTAGGTCTCTGATTTAAACACATTAATAAAGCCAATGGCCTTTAAATGCTCACAAAAACATTCATTGGTGTCAGATGTTTATTAGGTTGAATGTAAATGTTAAATATTAAATCTAAATACTAAAAATAAAATATAAATATGCTCTGTAATGGACTGGCGACCTGTCCGCAGTGTACCCCGCCTCTCGCCAGATGTCAGTGTCACGATGTGTGTTTTCATGTTTCCTGTTTTATGTTGGTTTATTTCCTGTTTTGTCTGTCATGTTTAGTTTAGCTTTATTGTGTTCAAGTTTATTGGTTACACCTGGGTTAATTTAGTTCATTCATTCCACCTGTGTGTGTTCTGTCTGTGTGTATATATATATCCCCGGTTTCAGTTACTTCTCCACGGTTCATTGTTGGTGTTAGTTGTATTGTCAGTTCATTTATATGGTTTCTCTGGTCGGTGCTTTATGTTGTATATAATAAATCTCATCCCTCTACATCATCTGCCTTCTACCTGCTTCAGGTCCAGTAATCTCCACAAATGCTCATCCACAGAATAAGCATAACAGTCAGCTGGGATTGGCTCCAGCACCCCTGCTACCCCGTTCAGGGAATAAGCGCTAGAAAATGGATGGATGAAATCTAAAAATTAAATGTTAAATCTAAATCTTAAATGATGAACCTAAATGTTTCAAATATATACTAATCAACTATACTAATCAGTCAGTAAGTGCAATAGCTGTGTCACTCATGCTGCAACGGTAACAGAATCAGCAGGCATGCTGGAAGCTCCACCCACAAATGGCCAACACGCTACCCCTGAAAAGGGCGGGTGGGTTAGCTGAAATATTTAGATTTAAAATTTAACATTGAGTTTTGGATTTACAGATTACAATTTAGATTTAATATTTACATTAAATATTATAATTGACATCTGCAAAAGTGTGTGTGAAAGTGAGTATGAATTCAAAAGTTTTTGAAAAATATGCTAAAAATGAGAAAAGTGGGATAAATAATTATATTTTAATGTTGAAGTTCAACATCCAGCACCTCATAGAGGAAAAGCTGTCAGTTTATGTCTTATTAGAAAATGGAAATCTACATCTACAATGGATTGTCCAGGGTGTGTCCTTCCTTTCGTCTGGTAATTGCAGGAATAGGCTCCAGATCCCTGCATTGGATTAAGCGGTTAGAGGCCTCACACAGTAATGTGATGCTTTCAAACTTTGTATCAAGCAATGAGATTAAGACGTGTCTCCTGCACCACAATGGACCGGATAAACTGACTTCTTTGAGACAGGGTTTAAAGAACCACAATAAAGCTGATAGTTTCAGGAAACTTATTAAAATCTTAAAGCTTTATTAAGTAGAAATATCTTTAAATGCGACTCAGATTAGAACACAGATTCTTCTGGAAACCTTCCACACCGACATTTATCTTCATTTCGTCATCACACTCAGAGACCAGCAAACACCCTGGTTGCAAAACAAAAGTAAAGTGTTGTCATACATGTAGATGAACATAAGGAAGTTCTGAGAAGTGGTGCTGCATTCATCATGTGCATCAATAAATAAAGCATAAATAGTTTCACATAAAGGAGGAACACTCACCGAATCTATTTGCAATTTGCCACAACCTGTAAAGTCATTTAAAAAAAAAAAACAAGGAAAATGTTAAATCATAGGTCCCATGTTTGGAACAGGTTTCAAAGCGTTTCATAAAATACAGGGTTCAGGCTAAATGCCTTACATCGATTCACTTTAAGCAACATTAAACCCACGTAGCCGTTATTGTTCTGAACTTCTGACAAACAGATGTTTTAACTGCAAATGATAAGAAAACTACATTTTATACTTCCTTTTTTCCATATAATGACCTTAAAGTGTTACTTACATTGGGATATTGTTGGTATTCCATTGTTACACTCCACCAAAGCATAACTACGAAAAATAAACTTATCCACACATTCCAGTCTGCCTGTGTCACCGTTTGTTATGCGCTTAACTCCATCACTTTTCAAGTCGGGATGTTCTTCGGTGTTCACAGAGCAGTAGTTAGCTGCAAACACACACACACAAAAGCAATTTTCTTGTATCTGTAACAGACATTTGGAATAAAACCATGCAGACTGTCACAAGGTGGTGAAGATGAGTCAGCGATGGGAAGAACAACCCTGGTGCATCAGCGTACAAGAGTGAAATCTCGTATTGGTGTGTATCGCTTTAAAAAGAAGCATGTGCTTAGATCTGCCATGTTATTGTGTTTATGAGGAAACAAACTGCATAGACGTGCATCGGTGGGGATTTGTTTTGTTAAAGCAGGGGAACTGAAAGGGACTGTAGCTAAAGAAAGCCAGGATGTATGAGGAAAGCCTCCCTTGAACTAAGAGCATTTACAAATAGGGCTCAATATGTTCACTAACACATTTCAGCTTCATCTTAAAGCTGATCCAAGCGAGGCTTACAGCCTGGCTTTGTGGGAGCTCCTGAGGCACATAGGACGCTCTGACAAGTAGATGCAGAAAAGAGGAGATGGCAGGAAAAGAGAGCAAGACGAGAGCTGTCATTTATAGAGACTCCTGGGGACACGTGGGACTTTTTAATTTTGCGTTACCTTGCAGTAAGATCACCTGACAGACACTGATTACATGTCTATAAGAATGTGCACAGCCTGTTTAAACCATTTGCTCAGTATTTTAAACATTTTTTTTAGCCCTTGAATACATGTTTTTGTGCACTTTTAAGTGTTTAAAAATGCAGAAAATGTTAATTTATTCCCTCCTAATGCTGTGCGTGTATCTATATTCTTTTTGGTCATATATTTCAGTTTGTTTAATTTTCACTATTTTCTATTACATTTTTTTTAAAATCTATTACATCACAGTATTTGCTGTGGGTCTGCCAAATAAGGTCGTGGACTTCCAGGTAATCAAATTCATGAATCT
>JBAMHV010032390.1:0-11786 GCA_037177535.1 Pseudomugil gertrudae | reverse complement strand
TTAAATGTAGAGACTGTGTCTGCCTCTCTCACATGAGCTGGAAGCTGATTCCATATAACAGGAGCTTGGTAACTAAATCAAGTTATTTAGCCTTATCAAGGGCAAATGATTGAATACTGCAGCAATGAATAGTGATTTTAGATCCATTAAATAAAAATAATAAGAACAATACATTCTATAGAGAAATATTGTTGTTGCTGTGTGCAGGGCACCTGTACTACATATAAAACCAGGAACTGTGAGGAGACAACTGCTGAAAAAATTCCAGATAAATCTATCATGTTCAGTTTTAAAGGACACCACACAACTTTCTAACTTAAAACTATTTAAAACATCTGACTCTTTTTTTTGATGATACACTGACATTTATTATAAACATTCCTGGAGCTGTCATTGCCCTGCAGCATCCCAACTCTGAGAAACCACTCACAACTCTGTGCTTTAGCTCAGTGCCAACTGCATTTTTTTTCCTTTATGGGACAGTTTCACACATTGGCAACTGCATATTACACACTGACTGTGATGAATGTGCTCTGAGGCTGATTTAGCAAAGAGAAGTAAAAAGATATGCGCTGGAGGAGTCGAGAGAGAGAGAGAGGAAAAATAACAGAAATGAGTCGAGAGTCAAGCCATCTTTATTTGTAAAAGCACCTCTGTCAGTTATAGATGAACAAAGTGCATAAGAACATAAGATAACTAAAACATTAAACATTTTTAAACATTAAACAATAAATCAACACATCAATAATAAAACCATCAATAAAAGCAAACTCATACTGTGAAACCCAACGTATAGAGGTGGGTCTTAAGATGGGATTTAAAACTGGACAGTGAAGAAGCCTGTCTGACCTGCAGTGGCAGAGTTCCACAGTTGCCCCCCCTCACACAGACACACACACAGAGAAAAGGCCCTGTCCCCTCTTAGCTTCCTCCATGTCCTCAGGACCTCCAGGAACAATTGATCTGCTGACCGGAGGGCGGGGAGAGGGCAAGGTCATTTAAAGACTTATAAACAAATAAGATTTTAAAATGAATTCTAAATGAACAGACAGCCAGTACTGTGTAGCTAAAACAGGCTGAGTGTGCTCTGTCCTTTGTGCTGCAGCATTTTGCACCAGCTGCAGACGGGACAGAGATTTCTGAGAGACATCAAAATACAAGTCATTGTAGAAGTTCAGCTGTGTTGTTTTATATGAATGACTCTTTCAAAATTCTCTTTTGAAAGGATGTCCTTTGCCTTTGCCAGTTGCCTTAAATGGTAAAAGCTAGATTTGACCTCTGCACTGATCTGCTAGTCTAGATTAAAATCACGGTCCAGCTTTGACTGTCAGTCAGACTGCTGTCTGAACAGGGACGTCTCAGAGCAGAAAATCTGGCAAAGTTCAGCTGTGGAGCTAAAGATAAGACTTGCAGTAAGTCTAGGTCCAAAAGACTTCATATAATTGAGAGTTCGGTTCATTTGGGGGTGCTACGTTCTCCTGAAGTGTTAATATATGCTTCACTACTCAAAATTAGAGATTCAGCACCAAAAATCACCACAGACGACAAAAATCACTTAATGCAGGACGTCTGTTTACACGGCAGGGCAAAACATGGGGCTGAACATGGTGTCCATGTTTCTTCTGACAGGACTTTTATCATGTTCTTCACATCAGCTCATATCTCCACACATCATGTCATGATTGTATCTTTGGTTGATTTAGGCACACTGGCCTTTGCTTTGTTGTCCACTTTCTTTATTTGCACTGAATTTACTTGAAGCAGAGTGAGATTAACTTTTTTCAGTGGACCAAATTGGTTTCTTTTCGTTTCCACATTCAGTTTTCCAAATAAAGCAGACTTTCTGAGCCAACCACAATCAAAAAGCTGTTGCTCTGTACAGATCCTGCCCAAGACCAGTAATCCATACACAATTAACATACTTTAATTGTGTTTGTTAATTACATATAATTAACATACTACTATATTTTTCATATAAAAATTGTCTTTTCAACTATATCTATAAAAAAGACAACATTTCAAAGTAAAAACTGAAGCTGGTGACTAAATATGTAAAACCCCCTGTGAGGAGAAACCCCTCCCTCCAACCGCTCTCTCACCCCTCTCTCCACCCAGGATTCTTTGTAAGTGTCAGAATTAGGCAAAGTCGGGATATAAGGGCTCTAACAGACATGACTTCACTGGCTGTGCCAGTTAAACTAAAGACTGTCATACAGCGAACAGCACTGATGTCATTTAAACAAAAGTACTACTTCATGGTTGGAAACCAAAGAAAAGGAAATGCCTTCCTCGCAGAGTAGGTGAGAAGTTTCTTGCTCGTGCTCAAATAATAACACAAACTTCATCGTATGACTGAATCTGTTCACCATTACATCATATGACATGGTGTAATGTTTAATTTATTTGCTTCCTATAGTAAGTCATATAAACCAGACACATTGAGTGTCTGTCAACCAGTTTATTGGTTTCTGGTACAGACCTCCTCATCACGCTATTTACCACAGCAGCAACATGCTGCCACGCAGCAGATTGCGTGGATTTCTTACACCGTTTTGCACTCTTCCTCAGAAACGTTCTCTGACTGATTGATTCATTTTATTCATTGCAGGTCCGCCAGCCGAGGCAAACCAGCCTAGTGCTAAGCCATTGGAGAAGAGAGACGACCACAGAAGATGAATTAAAAAGGAAATCAGATAAGTCAAGAACAGCAGGGATGAGAAATGTTTTATACGTTCACAGAGAGAACAACCAGGCCAACCTGGCGGATCTGTCAGGTTAATCAGATTCACCAAATAACAGCTGATCAATGAGCATCACAGCAGCTAGAAGCTGCAAACAATGTGACACAATTAAAAGTATTTTATTCTCAAAGCAGTAAAGCTGCATTATGCTTGGTTCCATACAGCAAACTTCTGCTTCCACACTTCTAATAAATAGATAAATAGATCAAATCAATTCTCAGCTCAATGCAATTAGCTTAACAATTACAAAGGGTTTAAGGACCAAAAAAACCCTTAATGAGTAAGCAAGATTTATTCCAAATGTGAAGATAATAAAAAGCAGTAATTATTTAGCACCCCATAATATAATAAGCAGCTCAAAACAATCGCAAACAGACATGTGATAGGTAGCACAACTGGGGCCTGTTCCAGAAAGCAGGTTCAACTTACTGTCTGGTAAACTCTGAACTCGAGGTTGACCCCAGAACCGGCTTACTCTGAGTATGCCGGTCCCAAAACCCCTGATAAGTGTTCGTTCTGTCAACCTCCTGCTGGTAACAGAGACAATGTGCACGTACACTGGTCCAGAATGGAAGCTGATGGTGGGAAGAAATGGGCAGCATATTTCACAGAGATGGAGTTGAAGGTTTTAATGCTGCTTATAAAGAATTCAAAGCCATTTTAATGAAAAAAAAGCAACACAGCAGCATGAATGTCAGAGAGAGAGAGTTAGTTTGGTAAAAAATAAGTGACAGAGTAAATGCACAAGTTTAATTATTTCTATTTGATTTTTCTTAAAATGTCCAATAAAAATCCCTTTGAAAAGATGTGTATCTTTTCAAGAAATACTTTTTTACCCCTTTCACCAGTTACCCGATGGTACAAAGTTACTTTGACCCATTAATATGTTGAGTTCTGGTTAAGATAGAATCCTTGTGGAGGCAGAAGAACTCCCACGTCACCATGAAACACAAAATCATTCTCCAAACAGGTTATAATGATATAAAAAACTTGCTGGAGCTCTGTCGGCCTGTTAAGTCATGTTAGACCATTTTTTCTGTCATAGAAGGCCGAGGTCTGTCTAACTGGCGGGGGGTCACCACCACCTCCCCCCATCCCAGCTAAGGAGTTAGCTCTGTCCCTTAACAAAGAGCTATCAGTGGTTGATGTTAGGAGTTCCTTACCACAGTGTACCCCTCATGACACATGTGAGTCAATGGTGGTTACCACTGTTTACTTATTCACATGTTTACATTTATTCTAATCCTAAATAAACATCATTGTTGTCACGTAAAGACTTTGTGATTAACAGTAAATCATTGTTTCTCTTGTGCATCCTGCAGACTGATTTTATTCAGCTGGTTATGATATATTATGTAATACTCTGACATGTAACTGATGTGTTTAAGTCGTATGTAATGGTTTGCATCATTGAGCAGTTTCTGATGGATCCATCGTATTATTGGACCCTCCAGAAACCACGCAGTGTGTCTCGGTCATAAGTGATTGTTGGCGAGCACGATTAGTTGCTTTTAGATGTTTTCACTTTTGTCCAGACAAAGTATACCTGCATACTTCTGCTGTAGAATGAAGATGAAGAGACACTTCTGCTGTGGTAGAACTGGACAGTACTGGGGGGGGGGGCACAGTGGTGTGATGCATGCTTCCTTTAAGATAAGAGAGGAACAAATAGTCTTTTGATGGATTTTCCTGCAGATTTACACGCAGATGAAAGTCTCTGATCATTCAGCATTTGTGTGCAGGGAGCTGTACAGATGTGTGTGTGTTACAGGGAGCTGTACAGATGTGTGTAGGAACTGTTTTAGTGTGATGCGTCCTGTACGAACAGCTCTGCAAACCACTGCTTCCCCCACATGCTCTGCATCATCCACATTGTACAGAAATGTTTCTGTGGCACAAAAACAAAGAGCGCTGCACTGAGTGCGTTGTGAGAGCTGACCCATCGCATGTGAGATTTCAAACACTTCTTCTGAAAAACGGGAACACTTTCTAAAATCCTGGAACAAACAACACATTAATATGCAGCTTTATCATCCTCTCACGGCAAAAAAAGCCTTGTATGATTTGTGCTTCAACATCCACGAGATCGTAGTCACAAAGTCACGCATGCTCCGTAACGTCTCTGAAGCAAACTAACCTGCAGCATAACCTGTATACGTCATCTTGCTAGCTGAGTTAGCAACACCTTTGTCAGCTGATTGGCTGCCTAGAAGAGACGATGCAGAGAACTTTTTAATAACTGCTTTTTCTCTACTGCCTATTTCTTTATTTTAGTCTTTTTTTTTGGAGCAACAAAAATTATTTTGTGACATGCCAACAACAACAAAGTACTTATTACAGGAATTGGCAACAGTTTATTTAAAATATAAAAACAGCACTAAATAACGCAAAAAATAATCCAGGTATACTAAATCATCATCGTGTCTCAGCTTTGAATTTGTTGAGACAACTTTTAATATGACATGTTGGCACCTTGTTTTGTTCTTTATGACTTCACAGAGCTTCTTAAAGGCGTAGTGGAATGCGTGGTGGGGAGGGCTAAAGCCTGATTCCCTCCTTTACATCATTACTTCATCAACTCCTGCAGCATAACAACCCTGGTTCTGATGGTCGCTGTACGCCCTCAGGCCAAACATTTGATCTTATTTAAGTTTGAGTGGAAACCTTCTGTTTTCTTTTGCCGAGCTTCTTCATGAACCACTCAGCTTGAATTACTCAGGAGCTATTGGAAAACCCACCACAGCCACAGACACTTCTTATCTCGTATCGTCACAACAAAATATTGTTTTTTAAAGTAACTTCATACTGTCATAGTTTGGTTTGTGTTTTAGTGTTTCCTGTTTTATTTTGGTTTATTTCCTGTTTGGTCCGTCATATTTTGTCTAGCTTTCTTGTGTTCCCGTTTATTGGTTTCACCTGGTTTCATTTAGTTCATTCATTTCACCTGTGTTAGTTCTGTCTCTGTGTATATATATTCCCGGTTTCTGTTTCTTCCCGGCGGTTCATTAGTTGTGTTAAGTCTGGTTTCTTTAGTCGGTGGTTTATGTTACATATAATAAATCTCATCAATCTACATCATCTGCCTTCTGCCTGCTTCGGCTCCACTCATCTTCATGCTTGCTCATCCCCAGGATATGTAAAAAGCTGTCAGGATATGACATTTAACAAACCGGCATATTTTTTTCATGATAGATGTAATCTAACAAGGAAGGCTCTTAACAACCCTTTAGATTAATTATCTTCTTTTGATTCCTTTCATAGCCTTTGTGGAAGTTGTAACCAGTTGTAATGTAACCACATACAGGTCATTTTCAGTCTGTGCTTTGGTAAGGTTTCCATGCAAAACGTCTAAATTTCTCTTTGCATATTTAAAAGCAGTGGGGATGGGTAAAGCTGACAACAAATAAGACAGGATTGGGGGTCCCAAAAGATCCCTGTCTACATGAGGTAGGTAACTGGGTGAGCTGTTGGGCCTTTGAGGTTTTTTGCAAATTCAAATAATGAACTTTCTCATCCAGTTCTTTTCTGCCTGTTAACGAGTATTTATTCCATTCAGGAATATTCATGTTTATGCGGTTGAGATGTGGGGTGAAAATAAGCCCTACTTGACTAAAAAGTGTCTCAACAGGGGCACTAGAAAGTGATTAAGCCATCCTTCAAAAAATTGCGTGTGAAGCGGTTGACGGCATGATGGAGTAAGACGCGTTTCTGCCACGCTCCCACCTTTAACACTAAAACTCCATATTAAACTCACTTTGCGTATCAAACCTGCTTGGTAATCGACGGACACTGTATAACCGGTAATTACAGCGCACGAAAATGTCCAGCAGAGCTAAGAAAGACGAGCAGAGGAAGGAGGAAATCGCAAATGCGGCCGTCGTGGCTATGCTAAGGCCTATGTTAGAAGAGCACAAGGCTGCGCTCTCCACGGAGTTTAATACAGCGTTTTTGAAGCTTGAAAATACTCTGGACAGTATTAACACCAGTATTTCTGACCACCACCGGCGTATTTCTTCGTTGGAGGCCGCCGCCAATACCACAGCTGAAGACATGCAAGTCTTAGTGGCTAAGCTAGCTTCCGTGACTGAAGACAACGTTAAGCTGAAAAATAAGCTAACCGACCTAGAGGGCAGGAGTCGCCGTAATAACATCAGGATCGTGGGCCTCCCTGAGGGCATCGAAGGGCCTCGTCCCACAGCCTTCTTCTCTCAGTTACTGATGGACGTCTTTGGGGAGGATATTCTTGGATCTGCCCCGGAGTTGGATCGAGCCCATCGCACGCTGTCTTCAAAGCCAGGCCCTGGTGAGAGACCAAGAGCGGTTGTTGCATGCTTCCATAACTTCCAAACACGCGAGCTTGTGGTGCGTAAAGCTCGGGAACTACGGGGAAAGCTAAAGTACAAGGATACCCCTCTTCACATCTTTGAGGATTACTGTCCCGAGGTTCTGGAGCAGCGCATCACTTATCGCGGCGTGATGAAGGAACTGTACAACTTAGGGCTTAGGCCCGTGCTTCGCTACCCTGCCAACCTGTTTATTACAACCGGAGAAGGAAGTCGAAAAAGGCTGGCCTCCCTTCAGGAAGCCAAGAACTATATCATGTCGCGCCGCGAACGGCCGCCGAAATCCAGCTCTCCTGCTGAGTAATTTCACCGTTATATGGTTATGTTATAACCAGGCACGTTCTCAGTTTACAGTTCCCTCGCGTATAGACTGGTGTTAGTATAAGGATTTATTCTGTTTTTATATACTTAACTACCTTGTGCAAAATTATTTTTTCCTTTTTTTTTTTTTTTCCCTCTTACCTTTGTGTTACTAAGTCGATATTACCTATTAACTGTTTGAATTTACAAAGTGAACCTTGTTGTAACTGGGAGCCGCAAGCTTGAAGCCGGATGGACTCATCTCTGCAGGTGGGAGATTGTACCCTGCTGTGCAATGGACACACAAGTTTTTTTTCGGGGGGGAGTTCCGGGATCAGGATCAGAGTCTCCACAGCCTTCTGTGTAAGAGTGAGTATGTGTGAATGTTTTTTTTTTGTTTGTTTTTTTTTTTCCCTATGTGCCCTCAAAAGTTTATCTACATCCGTCCAGTCAACATTTACGGTGGGGTGCTTCCCAAGCTCTTCTGGATAGTGAGGTATGAGCACAAACAACAGAGTTAGATTTATTACATGGAACATAAGGGGTGCAGGAAATGCCACTAAAATTAACAAGATAATGTCCCATTTGCAGCAACTCCAAGGGGACATTTTTTTCATTCAGGAAACACACCTACGAAACAA
Organism: Pseudomugil gertrudae; assembly: GCA_037177535.1. Lineage (NCBI taxonomy): Eukaryota > Metazoa > Chordata > Actinopteri > Atheriniformes > Pseudomugilidae > Pseudomugil > Pseudomugil gertrudae. The sequence continues at coordinate 3,761 of JBAMHV010032390.1, read as the reverse complement.
AGAGACTACACGACTTAAAAGACGTTGGCTTGGCCATGTGTTCCATTCTAAATTCAATGCCAGGGCTAGGGGTACGGCCATTCTAATTCGTAGACATATCGTGTTCGAACCACACGAGACAGTAGCAGACCCTGAGGGCCGTTTCACAATTGTCACTGGCAATCTGTATGGTACTCCTGTGTTACTGGCTAGTGTATATGGGCCAAACTGGGACGACAGTGCGTTTATAACCAAATTCTTTGCGGCCATTCCAAATGTTGACAACCGCCATATCATCGTGGGGGGGGACTTTAATTTTGTACAGGACACTCTCTTAGATAGATCATCAATTAGGACTACCTCTCTGTCCAACGCAGCTAAAACTCTTGGTATCTTTAAAACCCAGATGGGTCTGGTAGATCCGTGGAGAAATGAGAATCCTGTAGCTAAGCAGTTTTCTTTTTTCTCTCATGTCCATCGTACATTTACACGCATAGACTTTTTCCTTATGGACATCAGATTGCTTTCTAAAATAAAAGCCAATGAATATCACAGCATAGTCATATCAGATCATGCACCAACATCCCTTGATCTAGATTTGGGGGCCCGACTCCGCCCTCCCCGACAATGGAGATTCAATGCCACACTTCTAGCTGAAGAAGATTACAGACAGTTCCTGAGAGCGCAACTATCCTTGTATCTCGAAATTAATGATTCGCCTGATATATCGAGAAGCACGCTTTGGGAAGCCTCTAAGGCCTATATAAGAGGCCAACTGATAAGCTTTATTTCCAATCAAAAGCGAAATAATTTGTCGTACATTGCAGACTTAACGAGGAAAATTAAGGCCATTGATGATAGGTTTGCATCTGACCCGAATCCTGGCCTTTATAACGATCGACTCAGACTCCAGAGTGAATTTGATCTCATAACTACTAATGCAGCTGTTTTACAATTAACAAAGTCCAAGCAACGTTTCTTTGAATCCGGGGATAAAGCTGGGAAACTTTTGGCGCATCAGGCCCGAGTTGAGGCAACTTCCAAACTAATCCCAATGTTAAAGTCTGCCTCGGGTGAGATAGTCTCCGATCCCTTTGAAATAAATCAAATATTTTCTCTATTCTATAAAGATCTTTATTCCTCAGACTTTCCTCCCTCTGCAGCCGAATTACTTAAAACTATAACTTTTCCAGAGATAGATGCAATAACAGTTAAAGATTTGGGTGGGCCCATAACATTATCTGAGGTCCAAGAAGCCATTAAATCATTAAACTCCAACAAATCACCGGGGCCTGATGGATTCTCAGCTGAATATTATAAGGCCAACCCTGATCTTCTTGCTCCCATCCTGAAAGATATGTACAATGAAGCTTTTTTTAATCACTGCCTACCAAAAACCTTGTCAGAAGCCACAGTCTCATTAATTCTTAAAAAAGACAAAGATCCGTTATTATGCAGCAGTTATAGGCCAATTTCGCTCCTAAATGTAGACTTAAAAATTCTCGCCAAGGTTCTCGCATCCCGTCTTCAGCAAATACTACCCCTAATTATTTCCTTGGACCAGACCGGCTTTATGAAGGGCAGGCAATCCTCCCATAACACGAGACGTCTGCTAAATATTATACATACGCCATGTAGCTCTAATCCAGAAATAATAGTCTCTCTTGATGCTGAGAAAGCCTTTGACCGGGTAGAGTGGCAGTATCTATATGAGGTGATGGACAGATTTGGATTAGGCACAGATTTTATTCTTTGGGTAAAGCTGCTTTATTCATCTCCCACAGCCTCAATCCGAACAAACAATACGTTTTCCTCTCCCTTCTCTCTCCAGAGAGGCACGAGGCAAGGCTGTCCCCTCTCGCCACTACTGTTTGCTATTGCAATAGAACCCTTAGCCATTTGGCTGCGCTCTGAAGAGGGCATTAAAGGCATTACTAGATTTGGTGAAACCCATAAAGTATCTCTCTATGCGGATGACCTACTTTTGTATATCTCTGACCCCTCTAATTCTCTCCCAGTGCTTTTTGATATTTTGGATCGTTATAGTATACACTCCGGCTACAAACTTAACTATCAAAAAAGTGAATTATTCCCCATTAATGAGTTGGCAAAACAACTTCCGCATACCTTGTCACCTTTTAAGTGGGCGGAGAACGGATTCCAATACTTGGGAATACTTATTACAACCTCATTATACGATATGTTCGAAAAGAACTTCTCGCCTCTGCTGGAGACAGTCAAAAACGATCTTGACCGCTGGTCTCTTTTGCCATTATCACTAATGGGACGAATCAATCTAATAAAGATGACAGTCCTGCCCAAATTTTTATATATCTTTCAGCATGTCCCCGTACTGATTACTAAACAGTTTTTTGATAGACTAGATAAATTGCTATCCCAGTTTTTATGGGGTAACAAACCGGCCAGAATCCGTAAATCGGTGCTACAATCTCCTAAGCGAGATGGTGGTCTAGCCCTCCCTAACTTTCGACAATATTATTGGGCGACTAACATACAGAAACTCCTATATTGGATGTGTGACAATAACGAATGTTCACCAGCCTGGGTGAGGATTGAAAGAGCATCCAACGCTTACTCATTACGTTCGGTTCTATGCTCCCAACTCCCCCTCCCACTCGCAACTATTAAAAATAACCCTATAGTTAAAGCGTCCCTGACTATCTGGAGCCAATTCAGAAAATACTCAGGCCTACATAGGCCGTCTATTTTGACGTCCATCCTAAATAACTACAACTTTACACCCTCCAACACAGACTCCGCCTTCAAAAGGTGGTATAACAACGGTATAAGAAGCGTTAAGGATCTCTACAGTGACAATGTATTCTCATCATACCTCGACCTCTCATCCAAATATCAACTGTCTAATTCCCATCTTTTCCGTTTTTTTCAAATAAGAGATTACGTAAAGAAGCAGTTCCCTCATTTTCCTAATCGCCCTCCTGAGACCTTAATAGAGTCCCTACTGGTGGTGGACCCAAATAAAAGTAAATGTATCTCTTTGCTATATAATACTCTTGATAAGGCTACCCCCGAATCTCTTTCATTTATTAAAACTGCTTGGGAGGGTGAACTGAATATCAACCTGACAGATGATGAATGGGACGCGGCTGCCACTTTAGTCCACACGTCGTCAATTTGCGCACGCCATGCTCTTATACAATGCAAGGTTCTTTATAAAATTCACTATACGAACGCCAAATTATCTAAAATCTACCCCTCAGTCCGTAATGTCTGCAACAGATGTGGACAATCTCCCGCGAACCATGCTCATATGTTCTGGGCATGTCCCAGCCTGAACAGTTTCTGGGTAAATATTTTCGACACCCTGAGTCGAGCATATGGCCAAGCCATACATCCCAATCCAGTATCAGCCATTTTTGGGATTTCTTTGGATCAAGGTCTTTCTAGTAGACTGAGACGATCATTAGCATTTACGACCCTGTTGGCTCGTAGATTGATCCTGCTCAAATGGAAGTTAAATCACCCACCCTCCTATGATCACTGGCTGAAGGAAGTCTTAAACAATCTGAAGTTAGAAAGGCTCAGATTCTCCCTTCAGGGTTCTGTCTTTAAATTTAGGGAAACGTGGGACCCCTTTTTAATTATGATGAATACCATCACTGTACAGCCTGACATAGGGACAAGTTAAATCTTTTTTTTTTTTTTTTTTAATTTACTTATTTATTTTTGGGTACGTATGTGTGTGTGTGTGTATGTGCAAGTATGACTATGCGATCTGGATTCCTTGCTCTGTGCCTGTT
>JBAMHV010032004.1:0-11809 GCA_037177535.1 Pseudomugil gertrudae | reverse complement strand
TTATTGTTTTACAAATGATTTACTCAGCTAGAAGCCAGCTATCTCCAAACTCACCATCCCTCAACTTGGAACATAGATCACTGTTTCTGAAAATAAAGGAATCGTGTACTGATCCGGGATATTTTACCACAACATTGGTAATGATGCCAAAGGAATCACAAACGCACTGCACGTTTAATGAATGGGAGTGTTTCAGTTTCTATATGCTCAGAGTTTACGGGACGCGCAAGCTGCACATGGGTGCAGTCAATTGCTCCTATAACACCGGGGAATCCACCTTAAAAAAACCTTGTTTGGTCTCATTTAAGGAATCCCGAGTGCGTGTAAAATAAACTTCCCAGCATTTAGGAATTCAGTCAACAATCTGCGCTGAGTTCCTCCAACAGCTCCAAAATAGCAATGCTGGATAAGCGATATGTTTTAATAATTACTTCCTCTCTCATTCCAAACATGTTAATATGCGTTCTGTCCGTCTTATTTGATGATTCCTGTCTTCGTCTTGCTACAATCACTGCAGCATGTGTGCGCAATTATGCATACAAACCGTTTGCACGGTTTTTCATTTGAGGTTCACATGTGAAGCACAGGTTTTTTTACAAATGTGATTGTCTTGTGTTTGCGTCTGTGTTTCAAATATAAATCACAGGTTTTTTACAAGTATAGTTTGCATGTAAAACGTGGTTTACATGTGAAATTTGTGGTCACATGTTTATATTTAAGAGTTTTGTGAGAAATTCATTGATGCAGAGAACAGTTAGGACCTCATGTATGTCCTCAAAATTCCTTCATTCACACGACTGTGAACTCGATATTGTCAGGAAAAGGTATCACTCTTTGCTTATATGTTTTATAAAGGACATATTGATTTTTATAATCCAGCTACTATTTTAAGGATTAAAGCTTTATCACCTATATGGTATAATTCTGCTGGTCAAATGTTAGTTTTGAAGCAAAAATTTTATTTCCCCATAATGAAATCCCACCAAACTGCACAGTGGTGCAGTAGCACCACAGCCTTACAGTTTGCATGTTCTCCCCGTGTTCTCTCTGTGTACTTAGTCTTCCTCCCACCGGTCAAAAACATGCATATTAGGTTGAATAGTGATTCTAACTGGTCCTTAGGAGTGCACGTGCCTTAGATCGCCCCTCTCTGTGTGGACTGGTGACCTGTCCAGGGTGTACCCCACCTCTTGCCCCATGTCAGCTGGGATTGGCTCCAGTCCGCCCGCGACCCCGTTCAGGGAATAAGCAGTAGAAAATGTATGGATGGATGGTATGGAAAATACCACCAACACAAACTCAAAACCTCTAAAGTTGAACATTTAAAAAGACTTACCCAAAGCCTGGATTGGTTAATCTTCTTTGGGCTGCATAGTAACGTCTGTGTTGTTTGGACTTGACTAGAGAAGATGTTCTAAGGTGATTTTGAAGATCCTCTTTACAATGATGCATTTAAGCTCCTCTGTTGGTTTGGTTTAAACTTCTAGTCTGTCGTGAAGGACATTTAAGGGTTTTAATGTTGTATGAATGAATGAAGCATAATTAGTATGAGCTGGTTGAATCATTTTCTCAGTAGAGACGATTAATGACTAACAGCACAATCTTATTTAGAAATACCTTTTTGCTGGGAGATAACGCTGCTACCACATTTGGCAACAATTATTTCTGCTGAAACACATGTAACCAATTTAGCATCAGCCTGTTTGTAAAACGTTAAAAGTTTAAATAGGGATGATACGACTTTGGGAGGTGATAGAGCGTCAGCAGCTTTTGATTTTTATGTGTGACTCACGACTTACTGGATACTCATTAGATGTGCGTAGAGGCAGGAAATCACATGATATAACATAATCAATTATCTGAATCATTTTTAATGTTATCCCAAAGATGCTGTTATCATATCAATGGTGAAGATGCTATTCTAATAATTTACTATTATTGTCTTTTATAAAAAAGAAAGTGATAAGTCATACTGTTCAAATCTTGAAGTATATTTTCTACTGTAGCATGTGTTTATTGTTTCTTAACTCTACTCTATTGGTAACATTTTATTGGTTCTTGTACTCGTTATCCATTTGTGTTAAGGATCACACATGGACATTTGCACAAGGTAAATCTGGTACATCCATGTTTGAATAAATAATTAATTTATAAATAATTAAGGGAACTATGCATACACCTTTAAAAACAAATAAATAAATCTCAGTAACTAAAAAACATTATTTCTGATATGAAATAAAATACACTACAGTGTATACAATACGGTGACACAACACATCCTTGTAGCATATAATTACAGACAATTCCCTTAAACAAGGAGTAATTAAGGGATAACTTGAGAGTAAATAAATGAAGTTGCTCTATAAACTGTATTTTCAGATTCAATTTGTACCACTAAACTATACTGTTTTTGTTTTCATCAAACTTTTTGCCTTTTTTGTGTAACATTATGCTGACGTAAACAAGCTCTTTGTTTCTACAGCAAAGTTAACGCTCACGTGTGAGTGATGTGCAATAATGCAAACTAAAAAATAGAAAATCTTACATGCTGTGAAGAGACAGTAACTTAATAATAACTAAAAATAAACTTTGTCAACACTTATTATGAGAGTAACACATCACTGTGCAAATAAAGCTGTTATTTGTGCTTACTGTCTCAAAAGCACATTTTGGCCATCTGATTGGCACCCATTTATGGCACCTAATAATCGCTCCTTTGTGTCTTTTTTATGGCTTTGCGTTCATATTTCGGAGACATCTCTGAAATAATACTGTTTTTCCACATCCCCCAAAACATAACCCAACAGAGATTCACTACAAATTTTCCTGAGCGTTACCTGAAGTGAGTCTTTTACATATTTGTTTAGATCTCAGCAGTTCAAGGCATTTAGGGTGATGTTTTCCCACCTTTATAAATAACAGAATTTTAAAAGTTTATTTAACAATAATTTGAAGTAATTAAAGTAATAAAAAAGTTGTAATTGATTTGTAAAAAAAAATGTTATTAATGAAAAATACTTTATTAATCCCACTGGGAAAAGTACAGCCGATCCAAGGTTACACAGAAACGTACGTGACCGTGCTGGACCGTGCTTTGGCACAGCTAGCTGAACCGATGTTTCAGCTAGTTTTATTGGATAGAAAGCATAAATAACTGTTTAGCATTTCTACATCCTTGTAAATTTATCATCATAAATTGGATTTATGTTTCTAAGCCTGATAAATATCATTGTAAACTACCAGACTGAATGCTATATGGATGGATTGTACTCTAATATACGTGAGAAGCTTATGATCTTCATATGAGGGATAGAAGGAAATCCTGAGTGCAATCAAGCTTTGCTTGGTTTTCTTCTCTGCTGTTGATGTCAGAATAAAAGGATGTTCCAGAATACTGCTCATGAGCACTGGAGTAGCTATAAATATAGCAGGTTTTCATCAGCACCTATCCCTTGATGATGGTGGAGCATTGTAGCAGCATTGTCTTCTGCTTTAAATGTGTTTTTCAACATTATTATGCTTATTCAGGTCATCTCTAAATCACTGGGCCCAGATTTTTATTTTATTACCAGTAATGTGAATTAAACCTGTTGTCCTTTACAGCCCATAACTGAAAAATCCACTGAAAGCAGCAGGCTCAAAGGGAAACATTGGGTTTATACAACACGCTCACAGAGGATAATTTCTTCTAAAAAACTCTTTTTCTTTATGCGGAGAGCATATTTTCACATGTCTTACACACACGTTCTCTTTATGTTCGAGCCTCAGATGTCTGTGTGCTGTATTTTTCATGTCATGTCTTTCCAACGCACAAACTTGATCCTGGAAGTTTAGACAGAAAACATTAGGGAGAAAATCTGAATTCAGCTTACCTGTCAATCCTGCAGTAGCTGTCTGCCAGTATTTCGCTTTCACTCGAGTCTTTAGTCTGCGGCTCTCCGCTCTTCTTCCCCCCTTATTCCTTTTTTTCTACACGTCCTTATTTCTCAGCTTCTTCGGTGTAGAAGTCGCTGCTCTCCTTTTTCTTTACTCCCTCTTTTGTTTTTCCACACTTCACCTCAGATTTAGTCAGAAGTGTCTTCCTTTTTTTGCTTGGTATCACTCTTCCGCTCTTGCTCTCGCCGTCCCCCTCCCACTGTTTCTGTCCGTAAAAGCTTTCTTCTTTCTCCAGAACCTCTTTCATCCCCTGCGCCTTTGTTTCCTCCTATATCTCTGCTTAAGGAGTACCTTGCCGTGGCTTTTGATAATAAAGACATACTGGGAGGTTTGTGCTGGAGGCGGGACCAGTGCTGTGGAGGTTTTAGAAATGGAAAAGGTCAAATTATGCAGAAGATGGACAGAAAAATGTGAACCAGAGCTTCCAGTTAGGTCCTATTAATGGTAGGTGTTGCCATCCCCTGTGCTTCTGTGTGTAAGAGGCTGATATAGGCCTTTTGCAGAAATACTTCTCAAATCCCTTTAATCTGTTAGATCCAACGGTTTTGTTACTGACTGCATAAGAAATGCTTTTGTAAAACAACTTTTCTTTCATTCTTTTTGTGCATATCTAAACCTGCTTGTTGTTTCACTTGTTTACCAGAGAAAAACGTCTCTCGTTTACACACCGAAAGTATTGAAGTGATTGCAAAGTTGGCATACTTCTGATACTGATAAGATTATCGGGAAGAACAAACCATGACAAGCCTGGTTTAGGGGACTCGGATGTTGACATGTTGCTCCTGGGTGCTGAACCAAACTCTAAACTGATGTAGTCATTTGTGTGAGAGAGTGTGTGGAAACAAATGCTTATTAGATAAATAAAAAAGTGCTCTTTTAATGTGTCAGGTTATATTAAAGTCCATCCAAAGAGGGGAATGAATGTCTGTAGAAAATTCCACAGTTGGTCAAGCCACAGGCTTACAGCTAAACATGTCAACCTGCTGGTGGTGCAAGAGGATCATGCATTTAAAACTATATATATGCACCTACAGGACACATGGTTCCTCACAGCTATCAGATGATGAGATAAATACTTCTGGGACAAGAGCTTGACATGACTAAATGGCCAACAAGACCATGCCACAGGCCTTGATAGAATGAAGTTTTTAAAAAGTGCTTTGGTGTTAATATAGGCTGGCCGCTAATGGAAGTTTGTCTATTTAGGTGATCAGATATTTGTTTTTATTATTATTTATATTTAAGTTGATATACTATTAAACAACTACCTGTATTAAACCCACATTTGGACAGACATCACTGTTGGATTTAATGGAAAAGTGTGTCAAAACTTTTAACTGGTACAAATTGCTTCCAGACTGCAGGAACCGTTTCTAGAATCCATTGTAGATCCTTTTCTCTGCTCCATTTTAGTTTCACTGCAGAAAGAAAAAGATGCAAATGAATGAATGAATAAATGAACTAACAGCTTGTTACTGAATAATAACGGCATTCCTCAAAGAGCAGATGACACAAGAGTGACAGAAATTCTGTAATAAAATGAAATATTTAAATATGATGTTTATAAATTTGATGTTTTTATAATCATATATGTTGTTGCAACCTAACCAAGAGGTGTTTCATTTCAGTTCAGTTCACTTCACGTCATATCAGTCCTCTTCATACACTTATACATTTGAGACTATTTATAATCAATAGCCTTGCTAAGTGAAATAAAAGATTGCATCAGATTTTGACTTTGATCCATTCTCCCATCCTGAGGCGACAGTGGGAAGGAAAACTCCCCTTTAAGGAAAAACCTCAAACAGGGCAGCCATCTGCCTCGACTGGTTAGGGTGGAGAGGACGGGAAGGACAGATCAACATGCACCACATGCATTTATCCAGGAAGACCTGCAGAAAACTATGTTATTGATGTCAATACTGTCATATATTTATACATGGAGGAAAAAGAGCAGAGACATTAAAAGGAAGTGCTGGGTGCATCATGTGACGTCCCTAGACTAAACTAGACTAACCCTTACTATAAGAGTTATTAAAAATAAAGGTTCTAAGCTTGACCTTAAAGATGGAGAGGGTGACTGCTTCCCATACCAACACTGGGAGCCAGTCAAACCCACATACCTCTGTGCTCAGAGAAATCAAAGCTGCCTCTGGGCAAGATTAACAGGTTTTCTTTGTGCACACTAATGTTTCAGTTGGCATTTGTAATAGTTTTCTACTGTAATTCTTTCTCTGTGTTATTTTTAAGCTAATGTGGATCAATGGATCTGGATGCAGTGTTCTTTGAGTGATTAAAGATCATCAGTGTGAAGCTCCTCTACATTCCTCAGATTAAATTTACAGACAGAGGAACTAAAGTTGCTTAATCCCTTACAATCTTTCTTTTTGTTTGTTTCATTTTTTAACTCCCCAAACAAATTGAAACACACATGGATATCGGCTGATACTTTTCTAGCCTTTGTGTTGATGCAGTTGATGTTTGTGTTGAACTGCCAGTCCCATAGTGTCCACTGAACCAGCTGAATGTCTCAGCACTCCTGAAATGACCGTCTAAGCTTTTTGTTTGAGAAATTGTTGAAGACCTGACATGCAGGAATAGATGTCCCTAAACATATAAAATCATTAAAAGAGATAGAAAATTAAATATATCACTCAGACTGTACACGATTAGATTAGGTCAGTACATATAAGAATTATTTTTCAGTTTAATCTTTCTCTGAGTTTTACATAATGGAGGTAATACAGAGGTTTAAGAGTCTGACATCATGCTTATGGACATTTATGACCTTCCTAATTTCACATCAAAACATTTTACTACTTGACACGGGCTGTCTCATGTTCCATGTATTTCTTCAGCTTTGTCCTTTAAAAAACAGCCAGTTGGATTAAATAAATCATTATTCGTGGCTTACTAGATTTTTTTCTAGTCATAGGTCAAATGTGTATGATCCTGTTCTGTTATTTATTTATACTTTCTTTCCTGCTTCATTTTCCATCTTAAAGATATTTATAAATTGTAATAAAGCTCGACACATGATTTTAATTGTTAAATGTTTTTCCAGCTCGGTACCTCCCTGAAGAAACTTGTCAAGTGAGAAATAAAATGCAAACAATATGAAAGTTGGAAATTCACTTTAATCTCTGTGGTAACATGAAAGCAAAACTCACTTGTTATTATCATTTACACAAGATTCATCCCAGGAGAGATTGGACATTATTTCCTGCTTTTCCAGAAATGTCACATTTTTCTGAGTAATTGGGGGAAAGGAGCCAATTTTCCAAAAGTGAACCTTAGAATTATTTATATCCACTTGTCAAACAATCTCAAATGTCAGATGATGGATGCGAGGGAGACTAAAACTACCGTTGAACTGATTTGCCACTTTGAAGTTGCCCTCCCCCTCCCCTATGCACCATTTGTCTTTCCTTTAAAGTTGAATAACTTGCTGAGAGCAATAACTAACAAAGGAAAAAAACCTCCTTTCCTCTAAACTTCCAAGGTATAATATTTATAATGTCTCTTGACAAGAAAAGAGGGTCAAACAGGGGGAGCAGGCTTAACCTTTGACATCTACGGCAGTGATTTAGTCATCATAAAGTAAATGATCTGGAATGAAACTTCTGTGCTGTTGTAGAGGTTTTCTATCTTTCCTGACCAGAGATAAATTTAACATAGCTGTCCTGTAAATGCCGTGATTAAAAAAAAACTAAATGAAAACAACTGAAGGAACATTTGATAAATAATTAGATGAATTAGCATCAGATTAGCAACTTCACTGGATATTAAATGAAAGGAGCTTTTAATAGAGTTAAAGATAGGCATAGCTTTACAATCGATTTACAACACTTATTACCATAAAAATGTGACGACTTTTAAGATCCCACCAACTACAGCAGTGCCAAAATAAAGAAAATACAGGAAACATATAGTTAAAAAGTTTTATTCATCTGCAGTGTTACGGTGGTTTAAGAGTCTTCCCGAAAATTCTCATTGATTATTAAGAGATTTATCCTGCAGTGGAACTAAATTCGCATAAACATAAAATCTATGTAACTTAAGCGATATGAAAATCTGATTAAATCTCATTAAAAAGCAGCAGCGCAACAACTGATGGAAATCAGTGATTCATTTAGCACTGTCAGGCCTACTGAGATAAATAAAAGATGACTGATAGTGTAACAAAGAAATAGCCTCTTTTTGATACAAAATGCTATACTGAGCTAATATTAGTTTTATGACTGATTTAGTATCACTAATCCACTTTGTAAATTACTTTTAAGGTATGTCAACAAAATTAGTAAAACAAATCTAAGCTTTAAAATGCTCTAAACATTTATAATGACTGGTCTTAACTGACCTTTCTTCCTCAGTCTCCTCAGCTAATGACATCCCTTCACCTTGGACCAGGGGTCTTCAACTCTGGTCCTCAAGAGCTACCATCCTGCAGGTTTCAGTCTTTTTACCTGTGCTACACACCTGATCTGAATTATTGGCTCATTAACAGGCAGGTGCAGAAGATGACAAGTTGTTGGAGACTTACCACTTAGAAACAGCACTTAGCCACAATAGTGCACACTACAGAAAAAAGTGTGCAGTGCACACTACATTCCAGTGCACTACAGTAGTGAGACACAGCCACAGTGTTCAGCAGTCTCAAGTCTTACAAATGTTCTCTTTTTTTCCCATAATTAGTAGATATTTTATAATGCAGTAGACATGTGGTGTAACAGGTTTTAAAACTATGTGGCAGCTGTGACAAGAAACCTGAAAAGAAAACTCAAAATGTTCATGTCATGGCTTATCTTGCACTACAGCAGGATTTGTTTAAGTGCAAATGCAATAAAGCCTAGTGTACATCCAGCTCCTGTCTACCCCTGGGATTTTTTTGCTAACCGGACCATTTCAGCAGGAAATTGGAGATATTTAGACTACGGCTCTTCACAGCCAGCAGTTAAAAGAAATACAAATGCATTGCTGAATGCAATCATTTCTCTAACCCCAACTTCCATTCACTTTGCAGACAGACTGCACCAAGAAGCCAAAATTCACCAGGGATTTTACATCCTCACAGGATCAGTCAATGCAGAAGTAATCTTCCTTCCACATACTTTATGTTTTTGTTAAACATTGCTGTCCTGTGGCCTGAAGGAATGCACGGCTCATTCAGTCTGCAAAACAGCTCTGTGGGTGTGCACCTGAAAGCAGGAGCTGTAAAGGATGGTTGGTGAGTTTAACATGTCAACATTTTTTTCTGGGCTTTGTATCATTTGGGACTCTGGGTATTTTTTTTGCCACATTGAGTACCTAAACCAACATCTGGTGCTATAGGGACAGTTGTCAGAGAAAGCATCCAAATGCTGTGCAGTTGAATGAGACAACAAAGAAGTAGACCCAGATATTTTTTCAATTGATTACCAAAAGAAAAAGAACATCATCAGAAATGGTTTTCAGCAATCAGGAGGGCTATTGGACACTGACTGCAAGCAGCTGTCAGTGTAGTTTACACTTTGTATTATGTGAGTTTCTGTGCAAGTTACGAGAGCTAGCTTTAGCTATTGCTAACTAGGTTTGATGTGTACATGTTTAAGAAAAAAAAGCAATCAGAGTGAATCTGATTAGACCAGGGGTGTCCAAAGTTGGTCCTTGAGGGCCACAATCCTGCAGGTTTTCCATGTGTCCCTGGTCCAACACAGCTGACTCAAGTTAATTCGTCATTATGCTGAACTTTATTGGCTTTTGTGTTCATTTAATGGAAGCCAGGTGTGATGGAACAGGAATACATAAAAAATCTTCGAGACGGTGGCCCTCGAGGGCCAACTTTGGACACCCTGCTCTACCGCAACAAAGGTTTTCTAGTCCTTGAGAACGCCATATTTGGGTTGATGACCAAGGCAGTCATGAAATAGCCATAACCATCTGTGCCTTTAAAACTTTCAGACTTTCTCCTGTGTATAAAGATGAGTTATGTATCAGTTACATGTAAATGTTGTAGATGGAATAATCCGGTAGCTTGTTAGTTGCTGGAAAACTTCTGCAGGGACTTTGTACAGATCTCATTCAATAACAGTTATTTTGTTTTTGTTGTATATTTTCAGTATTTGGGGAATAAAATGAGAATTATCCATGAGCCTTACATGACATCACCCTCAATTTGGCTACAATAAAGCAGGATCCCGATCAGGAAGCTCAGTGTTAGGTATTAGGTATTTATTGGTCAGGGACATCCAATGAAGTTAACGACTCCTGTGGCCAACCCAAGCACACAGAAGGAGCAACACTACAAGTGGGTTTAAGAGAGTTCAAGAAACATTATCGAATGTAAAACACATCTAAAACACAGATGGTTGTGTCAGCGCAATGGGGTCCAGTAAAAGTTTACTACATCACCTGGGGTTGCTGCGTGTCTCACAACTTGGCCATCACTCAAAGTATCCTTCTGGAACCCCAGAGAGCAAATGAGCCAATGTCTAAGAAAGAGAAATCAAATCAAAATTAAAAAACAAAATAATAATTTGTGATTATTAAATAGTTCCACTCTTCAGTGAATAGCTGGAAGGACACCTGTGGGATAAAAATCTGAAAAAGGAAAATGTTCTGGTGGCCATCGTTGATGCCAGCAACGCTGCAGCCCAGTGTACTTTCTTTGCTTTTGATCACGAGACACTAGTAGTTCTGATTTTAGTTTTGATTACTTTATAAATTTGATTAGGATTGGTAGGGTCATGTTGTTTTAAGGGAACCACAGATCTTACATTGTGCAACTGATTTGGGGTTTGCTTCCACCCTCTGCTTCTTTTGGCTAGAACTCCCTTCTTTTTTATTCTTTTTCATTATTATTATTATTATTTATTTTATTATTTTATAAAAAAAAAATTTATACATTGCTGCTTGATGGTGGTCTTGTTTTTTTTTCTTTTTGGTTTATTTATATGCACAGTAGAGCTAATATAGCAATTTTAAAACAGCCATAATGTGTTCCAGCTAGGCATAATAGAATAGAATAGAAGTACTTTATTCATCCAAAGTTGGGAAATTTAGAGACCTTGTCTTTTCGTTTTCAGTCTTCATTCAATAGTGTTCTCTTACATTTATTTGATGACAAGCACAAGGAGTGTTGAAAATGACCAGTAAGTTTATATTTGGCTGCTGATGTGTGATTCCGTGCCTAAAACAAATTTCATCTAAAACTTGACACAGCATCATGCCAAGCAAAAGTTGTGAAATGTAGACTCTGGGGCTCTGCAGCGATGGCTGCAGAAATGTTCCTAATAAATGTCAGTGTGACATCAAACAAGTCAGGTTGGAAAGTTACAAAGTGCAACTTTGAAAAAGGGGAGAGAAGATGATCAGATTAGAAACGAGTCCATGATTAATGATTTTGACTCTTTGAAGCCAGAGGAGAAAATGAGCCTGCAAGAAAAGACTACAAAAGTAGTTTGACCAAGATCTGGGCAACAGGGCCAGAAGGAAGAATGACAGTCTGCTTAAAAGGCTTGAGGCCTAATGAAGTTCAAAAGAATATGTGAACCTGTGACATTGACCCACTTGCTGTGTGCTCCTATGGAATGAAATAATAATTATTATTAAACATTACCTCAAGTTAATATCTCAAAGGACAATGCTGGGAAACTTTTGAAGGGTGCTCTAAAAATGTGACTGTTATCAAATTTCACTGTGAGCATTAAATTCTCTCATTGATTATTCTTCTGTTTTTTACATGAAAGTAAAACTTTAGTTTAAAATCTTGGCTGAATAATCTGCAGAGCAGCAATTATGATCTGTTGTAGCTAATCTTGTTGGGATCCCTGTCTGTTTCCCATTTGTGTTTTGGCTCCCTCTGTCTGTCTTGTGCGTCATGTCTGTTTTCCTG
>JBAMHV010031778.1:0-11821 GCA_037177535.1 Pseudomugil gertrudae | reverse complement strand
TTTAATAAAAGTTGAACATGAAAGTCAGAACTAGTCAGCTAGCGGCAAAACTAGCACGCAACTGCCCCTTCAAAATGACGCTAGATACCCAAAATGCACCGCAACTCCCCAAGCATGACGTCACGTGCAAAAGACCCATAGGTCTTTTACTTAGACCAGTGTCAACAGTTTTCGTGCCTCCTCTCTTTGCAGCCTGCCAAATTTACGTTTGCACATTTTTTTATGTCAAAACCCACAATGTCGACTAAATGTTCTGCACCGACAAACTACCCATCACCATGTTCTTCTCTCGGAAAAAGACACCTGCACCACAGCCTTCTGCAGAAAACCACGCTACAGCGGAGCGGAGTCAGGACGAAGAGGCACAGTCAGAGGGACTGTGAAATACGCGCGAGTTGCAATGTGTCTAACCTCGTATTCATTATTAACATTATTATTTTACAGTATTATTATTTTAAAAGTATTAAAAACGTATAGTTATTTATAAGAAACTTTTTTTATTTCTTAAACAAATGCTTTACATTTGTAATGTATAATAGTTATAAAAAATTCAAGTTGACTATTTTACGGATTTCGCCTATCACGGGTTCTTTCTGGAACGTAACCCCCGCGATAAACGAGGGTTCACTGTAATCCATCTCAAAAAGCGGCTGCCACGTTGGTAAGACCAAAAAGGAGGCAGGCGCATTCATTAAAAGCCCCATGAAGTGCTAAATGCAGCCAGGTGTTTTGTACTCTCACCTACAAAACCCTGGTGGTACTGCTTTCGTCAAGTAGTAAGAACCACAAATGACCCCGAGATGTCCAGCGAATCTTGAATTTGTGGAAATAGGAGGCGGTCAGCAACTGTTTTATGGTTCAGACAACAAAAATTAATGCACAGACCTAAACTTTGTATGAGAAAGAGATTTTTTTAATCCAGTCAGTCAAGGTGATTCTGAACATTGAATTAAATATTTATTTATTTCAAACATGGACATTTTATACCATTAGTATCTCAGGCACAAATGCAAGGTTTAGATGGATGGGATGGATGACACAACATTTCTATAGATTCAATCCCCTTCCCACCCACTCATCACAAACCATTACAACCATATATATATATATATATATATATACACATTGAAATGCAATAAACACAAACAAACAAAATACAGCCGCTGACCCCACACCTACCTCCCTCTTACTCACTGTGCTGAGGCATCACTGTCACGTCAGAGAGCACGCAGGAGGAGGATGCAGGTGCGAGTAGTGACAGTTTATTAAAAAAAACAAAGAAAGTTTCGCTGAGTCAGCAAAATTAATCTAGAAAGTTCTCCTTGTCGGGTCCGCAGGGAGACGAGGATCTGTGGGGCGTGCTGGCAGTGATGACTGCAATCAGAGCAGAGAACCCACACTGAGTGAGGGATGGCTGGCTGTGAACAGGTGAGAATGATGAGCCGGTGCACAGGTGTTTAGCATCAGGCTGCAGACTGGTGATGCGGAGCGCTGGAGGGAAGGAGGAGAGGGCGTTACAATCACTCTCTCTCTTCTAGGTACTTTCTCATCATTTCCTTTTTTAAAAATGTTTTTAAACTGGACCAGGGTGGTACAGGATTTTAATTAATCTGATAAGTTGTTCCATAGAGCTACTCCACGCCTCAAAATACACATAGATTTTAATGTTGTCCTAATTTTAGGTTGATATATATTTTTTTCTCCCCTGAGGTTATATTTATGATGAGCGTCTCTGTCCTGAAAGAGATGAATTAAGTTTGGTGGAAGAGATTTTGTTGATGCCCTGAACACAATCTGAGCAGTTTAAAGTTTACGTTATTTTATGCTTCAAAACAGCTGATTTGATGAACAGTGGATTTGTGTGTTCCTGATAGTGGACATTGTGAACAATTCTGAGCTCTTTTCTGTAATCTAATTATAGGGGATAAATGAGTCTTCACACTTTAACACAATCATTTAAATATGACATGACAAAAGACTGATATAATAAAATTCAGGCATTTTGATCCAGTAAATGGTTTGTTCTTTTCATCAATAGCAACTTTAGTTTGCAAGTAACTGAAATGTGATTTCCATGTGAGTTTTTCATCAATTATGACTCCTAAAAGTATGTTTTGAGTTACTCTTTCAATAATTGTGACTGCAATGGCAATTTGAAGTGTATGTTTATGAAATGCAAATGACATGAGTTTAGTTTTTTTCACTTATTCATTTCTGCAGTTACTTGTGCCATAAGTTGCCCCAAATTATCCCCTGTGCATATGATATTGGTGTCATCAGCAAAAAGTACAAATTTAATAATATTAGATATCTTACATATTTAATTAATATAAAATATGAATAGCGTAGGCTCTAAGGTTGACCCTTGAGGTACCCTACATGTGATATTTTTATACTCTGATTTTTGTTGATCAATTTGTACAATTTGCTGTCGATCATCCAAATAATTCTGTAACAATTTTTTTGTTTATATCTGTAATGCCATAGTTCTCCATTAAATGTGATCAATAATATCAAAAGTTTTTCGTAAATCAATAAACATTCCTATTACAAATGTTTACTTTTCTATTCCATTTGAAATACATATTTAAAATAACATATTCCTTCACCTCCCTATACAGGGATGTAGGAAATGCATTTGGACTAGTGTCTCAACCTTAAGATGAAATTTCAGCTTTGGAATGAGTCGATGTCAGGGTCATGCTTGGTGAAGACTTCTGACTCCTCATTCAACATGTCCTTTATTTGTTTTTTGTTCTTTGTACCTCAGATGAGATAAATCATATGGAGATAAATCTTTTCTGTGATGTCTCATCTGTTGTCTTACTGCTCTCTGAGGATATTTTTGCTGATCATGTGTTAGCAGCAGGGTGAGGAACTGTCTGAGAATCATCTGCCAAACACTGAACTGACCTCATCTGATTTCCTCCAAAGTGCCTGAAACTGTTTGTCTGGCTAGGTAAATGTTGTGTTCAGTGAGGTCATGGGGATTTTAACTGTCTTTGTGAACCCATTAAGGACAAGCTGAAAAAAGTTCTAAGCCTTCAGAACAATTGTTCTCAATAGTCGGCTGGAATGGCATTGAACCGCCTCTTGTCCATTCCCTGACTTACACACTGATGTACACACTGATGCACTTTGTCTCAGAGATCGGTCCTGATGGAATGACTACACCTTTCCTGCCAGTTCATACAATGCAATGGGATGTCTCATAAGAGAGGATGTAGTCTGAAGCACAGAAGGTAATCTACTGCACTGTCAGTGACACATCAAGCCTCATTAATTAAAGCAGTAAGGACTGTTAAAGAGGACTGTTAAGGCTGTTCCAAGGATCTGAAGTTCAAAGGAATCACCTGAAACATTCGTGCCATTGGAAGCAGCCATTTCAAATTGTTGGTCAGAGAAGAGAGACTCTAAAGCAGGGATCTCCAAATCCGGTTCTCGAGGGCCAGTGTCCTGCAGGTATTAAAAGTTTCCCAACTAAAACACTCCTGATGCATGTTGTCAGAAGTCTCACAAGTCTGTTAACGACCCATTCATTTCAATCAGGTGTGTTGCTTCAGGGAAGCATGGAATACTTGCAGGACACCGGCCTGCCTCTAGTGTAAGGTGGAAGTTTATTTTGGGAGGAAAAGAGTTTATCAGGCACCACTTCATCAGTAGAATTCACCTGGGACAGATGTTTGCTGAGTGAAGATACCTGTGCAGTCAGTTCTTTCATTGCAGCACAATTTGGCTGTAGCTCAATGCCAAATTGATCTTGCTTTGAGTCCATACTGTTAAGCTGAGCTGAACCTAAAATCACTGCTCCAGCTTCTGTAACCTGAAGATAAGTGCTCGTTGTGGAGTGATCGTGATATATTGTGACCATGTTGACAACATCTCACCCAATCCCTATACTCTCTGGATGATGCATTCAATGTAGCCTTACCTGAATCTTAGACACCACTTCTCATCAGCTTTGCACCAACTTGTAGTTCACACTTGTTTAAACAGGGGGGGGGTTGTTTTACACAAACTTAATGGAGCCATTTTGAACCTATTAAATGAGCAGCTGTTGTAACTGCATGACATTATACGTGTTGCTCAATTTGTTTCAGTAAAGTTCAGTATGAAGCTTTTAAACACTTGAACTGAGTGTTTCTTTCACACTCTAATTTGGTGAACAATCCCAACAGCTCTCACGTTATCATTACAGAACATCTTGTTTCAGTATAGTGGAGAATGGCCCTCCAGGTTTTCCATAAACCATTGCCTGTTTTGTGTGGGATTGTAGTTTTTAACAAACAATAACGCAGCTGTTGTAATGGTGTATGTTCTGTCCCATCACCATTTGTTGGTTTAGAGTAAACTGCTTTGGTAGAGCAGTGCTTTAGCCAACCACTGCCTGAATATGCAGACTTTATAAGGTTGGAAGCCGGTAAAAAGTCTGCTATCACTACATGGTTTATTATTCTCCTTTCACCTTTCAATGAGTTTAAAATTACACGTGAATGTGAATAATTAGTTTCTGAATTTAAAATTAAGCCTTTTCATGGAGAACTGTCTCCTCTCACAAACATTTGCATATCAGGATGCGTTGTCAGGTTTCCCTCCAGTTTTCTCTGTCCTGCAGCTGATTAGTGGTTTCCAGGTGCCAGAACGGTGGTAATCATGATGCTTAGTTTACAATCAATCTAACAGAATATTCACTGTGATTTTTTTGGTTTATGGACTGTTTTATTATTGAAATTCCATCCAATTTATCAGAATCAATATTTTCTTTTGTTGTTGTTTTGCTATCTTCTCATCTCCTCCCTAAAGGGTCTTCATGTACCCATAATTAGGAAGATTTAATGACTAAAATAAACACACACAGCTCAGTATGAAATTTATCTTACAAAATAAAGTCATATGATGGCCTTAAAAATGAATCTGTTTTCAGGAATTTACAGATGTGTTCTTTGTGAAAATAATTAAGTAATTTCACCCTAAATGTGCATAGATGACACATTTCTGTCAGAAATAAAGTAATTATAATATCAGTTAAAGGTCTATGCTGAACTACAGAAACCACATCAGTGTGAACAGCTGGGATGTTTCACGTTTTCTCTGTATCTGTTTGAGGACCAGCAGTCTGTTTGGGTGTACGTATACACACACACACACACACACACACACACAAACATGTGGGCTGGAAGGAGGGTGTTATTTCATTTAAATTCACTTTGCATTGATTTTACAGTTTGATTGAAAACACAACAACTCTGTTTCTCTACCTCGCTGGATCCACCTAAATCAATCACACTCACACACACACACACACACACACACACACACACACACGCACACACACACACACACACACACACACACAGACAGACAATGTTTTGGCCAAGCGGCTGCAGAGATGCCAGACATTCAGACGCACATAGAAAATGCTGCTGACGCCAGCCTGCTAACTGTATTGAGCTCTGAACAACATTGTGTGTTTCCTCATACAATGATAGTACAGTTTATCTGTGTTTGTTCATGTGTTTGTGTCCATATAGCATTACAATACAAATTATTCTCCTGGTTTCAGGGTTCTATCCAGCTGCTGTGACTGCCTCGCCTCATTCAAAGACATGTATGTTAGGTTCACTGATCACTCTAAATTCTCTTTAGGAATGATTGTGAGCATCAATGAGTGTTTGCATCATACATGCACGTATTTCCTTAAAATGTACATAGATGTAGATGTATCAACATACATGCAAAGATACATATCTTCTATCTCTCCTATTAGTTGGCTTACTTTCTTCTTACTCTGGCCAAACCACCACATCTGTTTTTCCTTCACCTCACCTACAGGTTTGTTACTGCAAGGTTCCTTCTATAACAAACCATTTCGGGTCTGAGAGATAATCTGAGAGAGAAAGTGATGCATTAAGACAAAAATAAAGAAAATGATCTCAAACTTGAGCAATTATCCAAAATTCAACCTAAGCTGCTAAAAATCCTGTTGTGATATGAATGCAGCAGGAGATGACATGTTTCCATTGTGTCATTTAAAAATGTCAGACTGATTTTGGCCTTCAGACTTTTAGAAGTGGCACAGTGCAGTAATGAGCCAGTTTCCAGCAATAATGTCTATTTGGTGGAAGTGGAAGAGAAACTAACCTGGACACAACACTGGTTCATGTGATTACTGAGATTATTGAGATGCATGATGACAGAAATGGACTGGTGGAACTGGCCAAACCAAATCTCCTCTCTGTGGATCCAGCTTCAGGAATCATGGTCCCTTTTTACCTTCAGATCATCTTCAAACTTCCTTACTCATAAACCTTATAGTCAGGTGACCCTGATCCATCCCTTTAGCTCTGCTACAGGCGGAGGCTGCTGGGGGACATCCCATAATGCCCTGGGCTCCTCTTTGCCCAGATATTCAGAATCCAGAAGTCAGGTATAAGCGCTGTAATTTAATCCCGTGTTTTTGACCATAATCAGCAGCATTTAATTTGCAGAGCTACTCCCACTGTAAAGATGCACCACGGCCACTTTGTTGTTATACAGAACATGACCTGGTCATCATAAGTTACCATGGTGATTTATCCTGCTAAAAAGTCAACCAGGGTTGTAATGCAGAAAACAGGAAGTTTCCTCCATAAGAGAAAATCATACTCCAGGTCTTGTTAGTCCACCCCTGTACCTGTCCAGGAAGATGGTTATCCTTCAAATTCAAATGTAATTTTATTCTTATACTTCTTGGGTTTTTCTTTGTAAGTTTTTACTGTCTTTGACCCAAAACAGCCTGATCTAGTGAAACATCTGATCCTTTCTCAACTTTTGGATTTATTTTGTGCAGCAAAAGACTAAATTTATTGGACACCCAAATGTGTTCTCTCCTGGTCACATTGTTCAACCTCACGACCCGGTCAGATGATCTTCACTGTACTGCCAAACCGGAGCGGTCCAGTACCAAGCTGAAGCTTGTGGGAAGAAAGCATATTTTCTGATAAACTGCTCCCCAGACATCCCAGGTAACGCTGCTTCAATCTCACATTATAAACCCCTTCATACAAACAGAACGGATCAGAACCAGAACCAAAATCATCCCTGGGATTTGTTGCTATGAGTTGCTCTTATTTCTCTAACCAGAGTGTGTGTGGTGTCCTTCCTAATGATCTCAGACATCTTACATTGTGAAGAGGACCATTTTATGCCTCTTCAAATATTTTGGGAGCCCAAAAGGCTGCTAAAGGCGTGCTGCCAGAGACGTCCAGAAATATGCCCGTTTAAAACACTGTGAAATACAGCAGCAGCTTTTTTAATGGAGTGTTGAGCTCTGGATATGATGGAGAGAGAACGGGGACCAATCTGCTGATTTTACGACGTGGGACTATAAAGGTGTCCGCTGTAAATTGTTTAGGAGATGCTAGCGCTGTGAGAGGCTGCTAAAGGAGGGATAAACACACACACACACAAACACGGCTAACCCTTAGCTAAACTATAATGACCTCAACTCACCTGCTCATCCTAAACATCATTTTTATTCACTCATGAGAACTTTTTAAACCAGATTTAAGTTTTAGTGCAGGTGAATAGATTTTGTCTTCAGTCTGAGCTCCATGGTGAACCTGTGCTATAAGTTTTCAGAAGTATTCACTTTGTGTTACACAGAAGTAACTTTTTACTGCCATTTTTCAACTTTATGTCCAATTATATAAAAAATAAATGCTTGTTGTATTCACCCTCAATCAAATACAGTGAACTAGCATTACATATTCCTACATTTGCTCTTATATGCCGATGATAATATATTTATTCATTATGTACAAATTTAATCTTATTTAAATCAGAAAACACATAACTTGATCTTTACCACCACGCTCAGTGTAAAGGAAAATTAAATTTCAAATTAAAATTCAGTTTACATGTTTTATTTTCAAACAAAATGTTCCATAAAAAAAAATATATATATATATATATTTATATATATAATTTTTTATGTTTTAAATATATAGTGACACTGTCAAAATACAAACAGAGCAGAAAAAGTAGAGCAGAATGTTTTTACCCAGAAAGAGTAATACAGAAATCAAACATTTGCCTTTAGTGTGTCAGACATTGGCAGCTAATACGACCGGCTCAAGCTAACACAAGCCCACAGGCTCCTTCATTTGCACCTCATCGTTACGATGTGAGCTTCCATATTAACAGCTAATGCCAGTATGGTGGAGTCCCACATTAGCAGCTAGCGCTGAAGCTGTCAGATATTTTGAAAAGAACATGATGGTACTTTGTTCACTCTCTGAAAGAAATCTGTTAATAGACTGTTAAATTTAGCACCAGCCTGTTTAGAATATCACACTTCAGAAGTACATCTAGATCTGATGACCCCAGCTTCATGTTGATGGGTTCAGTGTCAACATTTTCAACATTTATCAGCTTTACTATTTGATCACCTTTCTGTCAAATCATGCAATAATTCATCAGCTGTTGAGTCATTCATTCAGACTCATTCATTCTGCTCATCTGCTGGTTATTCCGGAAACATTATATCTTTCTTTTTACTGTAACTGTTAATGAACCAAACGGACAAAACACAAGAAACAGAGAGCCACTTTCACCTACAGGTTCTAAAGTACAGTAACAACAGAAGAATATTCAAAAGTGTATATATAGTAGTAGTACTTAAAATAACTATAAATTCTTATTTTTACCAGGATAAAAGACAAGAGTATGGGATGAAAAATGTTACAGAATTTAGTTCAAATGTACATTAAGCGTTGTTGCAGTTAAAAGACCAAATGTTTCCTAAAGGAAGGAAAAACTGACAGAAAGTCTGTTATTTTATGATGAAGACTATGATTAATAAAAAGTGTGTCACACATAAAACACTGCTCTCGTCACACGGCACTGCGGGTACATGCAGTTATGTCTGCATCTGAAACATGGTGTCTCATCCAGGGACGCCTCACCTGTGCTGGGAATCTGACCAGGAGGACAGGAGGACATTTCAAATGGAAGACTAAGGTGTCCATGTCTAATGTTAGAGCTCCTCCAAGTGGCTGAGCACTCCTTCATCTTTGCTTCAGACTCATTTACGCCACTCATAAATGTGTTATATACAATATTCATAAAACATATTTACAATTTTTAAAATATGTATCTCTAATAAAAAATAATTCCTTTATTATATTCTGTATTTTCATACTAAAGTGTCTCCAATAAATATTCTGTTCTTAATTAATGATAACTGAATAATATCATTTTATGAGGACTTTATATTCTGAATGCTATTTTTACTTTGGAACAAAATTGTGCATGTCTAATACTATTTTTTTTCTCTTCAGTTTGCTGTGTGTGAAATATTTTACACATTATTTTTGTGATTTCATGGCTGCTACTTAATAATCAATTACAATAAATAAATTAGGGAGTAGTTTTCATATAAATATTACAAAATATATGTTATATTTTCCATGCATATTCAATTATATTGACATTAAATGAAGTAAAAATAATATAGTGATTAAATTTATGTAGTATTCAAACAACCTGACAGGAAAAGCTAATTTAATCTAAAAAAAAACAACATGAGACAATGTTGTTACAAGGACTGTAAATGTAGAATTATTGTGTTTTATTTCTATTTCATATATAAAATATATCTGTATCTAATTATGCATTATATCTGTATCTAGAGATGTTTGTAAAAGAGCGTGAAGGAGTACATTATTTTTACTTTGTGTTGTTTTAAACCTCACAGCTTCCTATTATGCTGTCAGAAGTCACAGGATATCATATTTTACTAAATTATTTCTTGCCTCATATGTTATTTGGCCCGTTTTAAACAAAAACAAGTCCATAAACTTCAGTGTGATTTTCTAAACAGCAGGTTTGTGTGTTTTGTGTCCTGCTTTGTTTATTAACCTTATTGCTGTTTTCTGAATCTGCATGACGGCTGTAGAGCGCTGTTATGGATACAAACCTCCACACAGTGGCATTTTTTATTGTTATGCAGAAAGAAACCTAGTTTTCTACTAAACATTTTTACATCTCTGTTATTAAATACATTTTGATGTATTTCATCTGGCTCAGATTGTGCTAAAAGTTTGGCTTTCACGTAAGCAGACACTATGTTTTGATTTTTATATGATGTCTGTCTGCCTATTGTATATATATATATATATGTATGTGTGTGTGTGTGTGTGTGTGTGTAGTCCACCAAAACCAGTATGTGTGTATGTGTGTGCAGGCAATCCCACATTTGAAATTGCTGGAGTGAAGTGGAGGAGTTCAGGTTTTACGTGGTGACTCCTGTCTGAGAGACACAGTTAATTAAATGAGTCAAGCTATGCTAACCATACATTTCATCTGATAATTAGATTAAATGCAGGGGCAACAGGACAGGACGGGAGACTGGTAAACTGTTTACTGAAATGCTATAGAAGAACATTATTACTTGTTCAGTCCTGGTGCTACATAGACTACTACTCCCAAGCAGTGGCCTCCATGACTAAATGTTTTGGGCTCAGGATGCTTGCAGTGTTTGCATAAAGTATATAAACAGATACAGCAGAAAACTGCCCTGTTCTAAAGCATACACAGCAGGTATATCCCAGTCCTCAGCTAAAAACCCAGTTCTGCTACACTTTTTCTTCGTACTGCTGGATTCCTAACGGATGACTTTTAGAACCAAAATTAACTCTAACTTTAACATGTTAAACAGATTATTTTAAATCTGCGGCAAACGTTGCAAAAGTTGCTCTTTTTAACATGGAGGTGGAACCTCGAGGAGATGAGGGGTTGCCTGCAATCGTGTTACATTTCTACATGGGCTGTACTTTTAACCACAAGAGGTTGCTGCTAAGAGGGGACAAGACCGGACAAAGGTCAGAATGGAATAGGACAGAACGTTATCATTTATGGTGAGAGCATCTGATTAAACCATGGAACAATTATAATGTTACCACAGCACCAAGATCAATGCTTTTGATGAGTTACATGCAGGATGTCTTCAGGAAAAACCGCTTGAGACTCACGGTTCTGCCGTATAGACACATTTAGGCCAAATAGGGGTTTCTTGTAGTATCTCTGGCTCAGTTACATGTGCTGTGGGCCACATGTGGACCAGATGTGAGGAGCCTGCCAGGAAGTGCATCATGTTGGTTTGTCTTTATTGAGCATACACACAACAGCCTCACTAATTACAACAGGTTATCCATTTTTACAAATTATGTACAAAAAATCGGTCCTGGATACATTTTATTTATTAACATAAATAAAACAAAATAAACCTAACAGTTAAAAACAAAATACAAAAGAGCCAAAACAAGAATAAATTAATAAAATATTTATACAGAGCGACATTCATCAGTCAGTTTATTATGAGAGGCATACCTTGATTTTAGACAGTTCCCACCTTTCCCAAAGATGGTTTAACTTTACTTCCTAAAGCCACAAAGTAAATGTATTCTTTAATGTCCAAGTTTCATATAGTATTTTATACTTTTCCATAGTCAGACTTCTTGTATTAGCCATCCATCCATCATCTGTATCGTTTATTCCAGTGAGGAGTTGTGGGGAGCTGGAGCTTAACTTTTTTTGTAACGTGTCTTGTCCAGCATCAAAGCAGCAGAATTATGGTCTGGCTGCTGTATTGTGCCAAGAGGATCATCATATATATTGTAAGGCTGTACAAGCTGTTTATATGCATATGGTTACACTAAATACAGGCTTGTATTTTGATTTAATTTTTCCGAGCCTAGTGTTAGGTCATTGAATGCAGCTCAGCATCTAGATCACGTTTTACCATCGCGAGATGTGTGTATTCAGAACTACGTTGTAAGGC
>JBAMHV010031658.1:0-11827 GCA_037177535.1 Pseudomugil gertrudae | reverse complement strand
CAACTTAAAAGATTATTGTTTGGTTTAATGTTTACAACCCCGTCCCCTTTTAACAGGCGAGCTAGGGGTTTGTAACACTCCACGCAAACTCGGACCAGGCATACGCACATAATGGTAGAAGAAAGAAACCAGCGTGAAATTTGAGACATTTGTGCAAAATCAGGTATAAACTGTCATAAGTGTCAATGACATTGGTACTCTACCACGAAAATATCAGGATTCACAACAGCAATGTGGTTAATAAGAATGTCAACTACTAAAATACTAATATATAATAAAATTGTAATATAATAAAATTGTCATTGTGAAATAAAGCAGGTGTTATGTCATAAACCTACTTCATACTTCATACACCTAATCAATCAGGTGATCAGTATGCAGTCATACAAATTATGTTCTAGATTAATACATATAAAATGACATGTCGCTGTATAAATGTGCTCATCAGTGGGCGATATTTCCCCCACTTGCAAAAATACAGACATTCAAGTGATGGTTGGATATAAAATGCATCCCAATGCGTAAAGACGCACAATGTTTAAGCTGTTCCTGCTGGAGGACATGGCGCGTAGAAGCCTCTGGAGTGAGTGAATTTTCACAGATAATGATCGGCTCGGTTCGTGCTGTGTTTCCATGCCAGTCCCTCTGGAAGTGCTAAAAACCAGCATCTTCAAAGGGACCTGGCTGAAAAGGCGGCTGCTTGCTACTTTTCCCACCTAGAGTGCAGAAGAACGGAACTACGTGCGCTACAGTCAGACACGTTGTTGTAGAGCGGGCCATGGTGCGGATGACGGGCAGGTGCTACAAAATGAGAACATGCCAGGACTACCAAAAGACAAGAGATGTCTCTGTCCTCAAACCTGTCCCCTCGTATTAGAACCAAATGCTGCAGCTTTACGCAGTGTGTAGAAGTGATGCAACACAAGATGTAGAGAATTCTTATTTATTAACAAGCTGTTTCTGCCAGGACGTCTTTATTTTTCACAACTCTTGCACCACCTCCTTATGTGTCCTTCTGCAAGGACACAACTGCTGGAGGCGTACGAGGCGCCGTAGATTCCAACCAGCTGCAGCACTGCAAACTCAGCAGGGACACACAGGAACTATAACATTTACCAGTAAATAAAATGGACCCTGAGACGTCTCATAGCCTGTGTCTCAATTCAGAGACTGCATACTCCTAAGTACGCAGACTACGTAGTCCACGAAATGTCCTTCATAGTCTGCACACTCCAAAGTGCGCCTTCTGTTTGAAATGGTTTGAAATGAGACCGCCACCGACAGTACGAGAATTACCCATAGTGCTCCAGTCATCTGTTGCCTAGCAACATCATATGCTATGTGTATAATCCGTATAATGATCTGATTCTTTCACAAAAACACGAAAATATCCTTTTATAGGACAGAAATTGAAGCCTGATGTTTAAATGTTTTCTTCATTTACTTGGGTGTCTAAACTGCAAATTTGCAGCCCAGAAAAGCTCTCCTCATGACAAATAATCCTCATTTGATGCATGTAATAAAATTTATTTGTGTTTATGGGACACACGCCATCACCGCTTGTCTACTGTGACAAATATGGGTTTATATATTTATTTTTAACACTGCCTCGCAGACAGTGAACTGCTGCTTATTTATTTCTATCTGGCGCGCAATGAATTCTGGGTGATTGGAGACCACAGAGGCTGTGGCGCATGTAGTAGAGCGGGTTATTTCCTAACCAGCAAGTTAGTGGTTCGAATCCCAGCTCTGGCGACCACATGTCGAAGTGTCCTTGAGTAAGACACTGAACCCCCATTTGCTCCCGGTGCTGCGTCACCGGTCTGTGAATGTGTGAGTGTTTGTGTGAGCGTATGGGTGAATGTGTCAAATAGTGTTAAAGCGCTTTGAGTGCACTGATGTGTAGAAAAGTGCTATAAAAGTACAAGACCATTTACCATTTACAAGACCATTTACATAGCATGTACACTTGTTTTAAACTAATGCAGCCCCAAACGAAGCGCGCATTTGAAGTGTGGATCAGAATACACTTCCAATTGGGACAGTACTTGGCACGCCAGTAAAATTATGTGATCTATGAATCCACACTTCGAAGTGTGCAGTCTCTGAATTGAGACACAGCCATGTTGTCTGTCAATGTTTGTTTTATAATCTGAGACAAAGGAATAAATCACTTGCAGCATCATTCGGTGCTTCTGGTGCATTTGGTTCCAGCATGGACTTGCAGCTTCTAAACTGTGTGAGCAGCAATGAGCTTTTTCACACTTAGCTTGAGTTGAAGCCAACAAGATTTCCCACGTTTTGATGTATAATATGTCTGTAGGGCAAAAACTGGTGAAGTTATAATTATTTGTTTTAGCTGCGCAAAGAGTTTGAGTGCAATTAGAGCAGAGCTAGAGTGTGTGGACAAAAATAAAAATGTGAAAAAGTTGGTCATTTTGAAAATGTCATAATTCAAAAATGGTAAAACATAGTTTCAAAATAAATAGTTTTTTAATAGCCAAAACCTTTGTGACTAGTTTGAACTGTTTTTAGTTGAAAGTATGCTGAAGTTATAAAGGCTGAAAGAAGTGGAAGTTTTGGAACTAGTTGAACATTCCGCCATTCATTCTATGGCAACAAATAAAGTTTAAAAGTTAAATATTTAAAAAAGTATAAAAGTTATAAAGTTGAAAAGTTGAAAGCACACTTCTCTAAAATGAGCTGATACCAAAATTGGGAAAGTAGGCTAAAGATAGCTGAAGATATGAACGACCAAAAAACGGCGGAAGAATAATAATGAAACATAGAATTAAAACAGGAAAACAAGTTTAAAAAACCAGTGTAAAAATACAAAAGTGAACTGTGAACTCAGTACTACCCACTAGTGGATGAACTGATGTTGAAGATGCAAGGAAAAAAAAAAAGTCTCTAGCACTTCGGGACAACATCTGTGTCCTACACAGTAGTGTCCAACCAGACTTGCAGCATTCTGGTACTTATCTATGCTGTTCCTCATTTGATTTCATGCTTGTGTTGTTTTATTCTCTGATGTACGTCTCTTTGGATAAAAGCGTCTGCTAAATGCCTGTAGAATAGAATAGAATAGAATAGGAAATCTTTTATTAGATCACATCAGTATTGAGACAATGTCTGCCATTTCAAAAGACCATTTAGCTGAATTTCACTCCCTCTGGTCCATCACTTAGTCTGGGTGGAGGATTGTGACCTCAGTACTCTAGGGCTTGGGGGTTGGCCGGGAGTCCCCAGTGGCTTTGAGTTCCTGGTGGTCCCCTGGGGGAGGATCTTGGCCGCTTTCCATCGGCCAGGTTGATGGTTGAAGTTGCCTCACGGCGGTGGGGCAGGGTCACTGGTGGGGGCTTAGGCAGTGGTCGTCGGCTCTGCGGCGGGGGCGGCTGGTGCACTCTGGGTGGGGGTTCTGGGCTCGAGTGTCCAGGGGTGGCCCCCCTCTCTTGTGGGTGGGGGCTGACCTGGGCCTGCCGCTATGGTGGTAGCCTAGTCCATACCCTAGTGCATAGTTGTGGCCTTGTTGTTTGAGTGTAGCAGGTGTGCATGACAAAATGGGAGTGAGATGGCATGTTGATGGGGAGGTGCTGCGGTGTGCCCTTGGTAGGTGTGGGGGCGTGGGCCTGGAATCTCCCTCCCTCCCCCGTCGGCACCTGTGGTGGGTCGGTGCCTCCTGGGGCTGGTGACATTAGCTGTGGGCTTAGGTGGTGGAGATAGCGCACCCTGGCTTGTTTTGCCCCTGGGGGCCTCCGGAATGGGTGGTGCCTACTGCTGCTGCAGCTCCTATTCTTGGGGGAGGTGCACTTCCCTCAGGACCTGCATCCTTGGACGGCCCCCCTCTCAACTTATCACTACATACATGGGTAGGGATGTGGGGGATGGCCACACCTGCCAGATGTTGTGGGGGAGGGCCATCAAGGTGGTCCTGTCTGCTCCACCCGATGTCTGGTCACCTCCCAGTTTTAATTACACTTATATCCACAAACACAAGTAAATACCAAAACCATACAGACAACTTTTGGTGGGTTGTCCACGTAGTGCTTGGTGGGCAAAGCTGCTTAGATGTCTCCGCCTCCAGCAAGGTGTGGTTACTGCCCCTCAATCTTAATTGCAAACCACACACATTGCACAATCATATGAATATGCGAGGGGGGGTGGTGGCGGCGTTGTGGGGGGGTGTCATTTACACCTCTATTTCCTGAGTACTGCCGGGTTTAGGGTGATTAGGTGTGTGGGAGTGTGTGGGGGTGGGGCCGATCCCCAGGGGTTAACGTCTGTTGCTCTGGGGTGTGGACTGGCCTCCGTGGGGTTGTGGTCTGGGGGCTCTGGCTCCTCGCGGGGGCTGGCTGGCTCCTCTGCCTGTGGGGGTGGAGAGTCACTTTCGGGCACTGGGGACCCGGGGCCGGCACTCTGCCTGCCCTGGGCGACTGGTGCCCGACAGGGTCGGCGATACCTGGCCTGAGCCCACTGGGGCCCATTCCCGCTGACCGCGGGGGGCTCTAGCTGAGAACTCCCTCTGCTGCCTCCTGGGCGGATGCTGGGTTTGTCCCGGCATGGGGTGGCTGGGGTCCTTGCTTGGGGATGGCGGCTGGTTGTACTTGTCGCGGGTGGTCCTGGCCTGCCTCTTTGGATGGAGGGGGTCGCCTTGGCATGATCACCTTTCTGTGAGCACTTTTCACCTCGTACGTTTTGCATGATCACACGGTTACTGAGCTGTTCTTTAGGTTTTATTTACCCAGGTTCAACATGTTTTGCTTGTCCATCTATGGTGTATGTAGCACTTGTAGATCTTTGACTTCCTGTGGGGCCCCATGAGATATTTGTTTTGTTTTCTGTACAGGTGTGGCGGATGGAATAGCATTTGGTTGGATTGCAGTGTTTCCTTTTGTGGTGTCTCTCTTTCTTCTTTTAGTGTTTCTCTGTTTTTCTTCTCTGCTGTCTCTCTGTCCTCTCTCTTCTTTTCTGATCGAGTTCAGCAAAATATGTAAATCATGTGGAACAAATATTAATCCAAAATAAATAATAACTAAATAATTCTGATTACCAAGAAGATCTATGTATATACATACAGTATATACAAGAAGATCCTCTTGAAAAAGCAAATTTGCTCAGCACAATACAGCAGCCAGACCATCATTCTGTCTGCTTTAATGCTGGACAAACATGTTTAAAAAAAAAGATGCAAGGAAAGCAAAGTAAAACATGTGAAACAGACATACTGTACAAAAGGAAGCCCAATGAGCCCTACTGTAAAGCAAACTTAAAAGTAAAGCATTTTGTTAATAGTAGGATGAAAATACAACTAAACAAAGACTAACTAACCTAAATATATCAAGTTAATACTGTTGAATAATTAATCAGTTAAAAAAGAATACATAATGATATCACACTTACAGCTGAACTCTACTAAGTGTTATGTCCATTTCATAGAAACTCTCTGTCTGTTCTATCCCTCAGTGTGCTGCAGTGTTTGTCTGAAGGTAACATCTTAAACAATGAGTACCTGAGGCAGTGTAAGCTGTGGAGAGCCTCCCATGAAGGAAGAGTAGTTCTAACAACCCTTTGAAGTGCCATTCTGTCTGCTACTGTGCAGCTTGGAAACCATATGCAGATGTAGGATAAAAAGAACTCAAAGGAGCTACAGGACAAAAAAAAAGTTTTAAAAGAAACTGTTTTAGCTGACATTGAGCAGAGCAACTTAGGGTTTCCTGTTCCAGAACATCTACTTAATGTGAAATCCACTGGTACACTGACTAAATACTGAAACTTTATTAATAATTAAAAAGCTCCTGCTCAAGTGACGGATAGAGTCAGAAAATCCCAGGTAGGCCAATTGGTTACATGTTTATTTGGCACAATAGCACTAAAGCTGAACTGAAATCCACAAAATGATATATGCAGCTCCTTCATTGCTCCAGGGTGAAAGTGCACATGAACCTGTAGGCAAACTGATGAGAGTCAAGGCCAGGTTGAAGGCCTGATGATGCAGGTCCAGACTAGCTTTTTACTGGACGTTAATCATTTAACCATTCAATGGATTTTTTTCTGGGTTTGACACAATCATGAAGAATGTGGAGAGAAAAGTAGCTTGAGTTAGGGACTGGTTTTCTTTTAGGACCAAAGCCAGCTGTGTCTCATCTAGTGCTCTTCCACCATCAAAACATTACTGCCATGGGTTGGTGAATGTGGCGTCGCCAACTACACGGATGGCATCTTGAACTGTGTGTAGAAGCAGTTTAACTATCACCAGTTGAAGAGGTTCAAGGTCAGAAGTTGGTCATATATTAGAGATAAGACAGATCTTGAGTATTATAAATACATATAGACCTATTCAAAGTTATGATGACATTATCCCACTTTGCTTCAGTTGGTGTGAAATGTAAAGACAATCCTGAAATGCTCAGTTTTATTTCTTTGCTGACAATGCGTGTTTTTTGCATGGAGTGCATTAGGGTTACTAGTGCAGCCTTTTGTTGGGGTGTGTGTGCAGACTTGGGACTCTAACAACTACAGTATCTCTTTCTCTCAATGTGCTCACAATCAAATTTTGAGGGCAGTGAATCTGAATTTGCAAAGATATCAGCTGCGGTTGCACGGTGGTGCAGGTGGTTAGCACTGTGGCCTCACAGTAGAAAGGTTCAAGGGTTCAACCAGTAACTTTTCTGCGTGGAGTTTGCATTTTCTTCCAGTGTTAACGTGGGTTCTCTCCGGGTACTCCAGCTTCCTACCACAGTCCAAACACATGCACCTTGGGGATAGGCTGATTGGAGACTCTAAATTGCCCATAGGAGTGAGTGTGTATGGTTGTTTGTCTGTGTGTGTTGGCCCTGTAATGGACTGGCGACCTGTCCAGGGTGTACCCCGCCTCTCACCTGATGTCAGCTGGGATTGGCTCCAACTCTCCTTCCTGCAGAACTGTTCAGTGGATAAGCAGTAGATAATGGATGGACTCAGATTAGTTAAAAAGGCAAATAATTCATGTTGTTTAGTTTAGTTTTTTTTGTCTTTTTCAGATTTTTTTATTGCAGTAAAAATAAATTCTGAGATCTTTATTAGCTTTGTGATTTCCTCCATGTACAGGCTTTCACAGCTGTTTATGCTGTCTAAGTGCCACCCCGCCCTCTATCAAAATGTACCCAGTAAGTGGTCCAATAATTAGCATGACTGATATTTTTATGTGGATTAATTGTGGATTATTCTTCCCAGCTTGAATGCTGGATGTAGTGTGTGACTTCTGATCTACATGATTTGATGATGGACCAATATGGAGCTTCACTTTTCTCCACCTTGAAATAACTATTGATCTTTAGCTGTGTCAAGCTTCTGTAGGAAGAGAGTACCTACGTAATGTGTTGTGGATGGTCTGAGACTGCCCTTGTTGGCCTAGAGGTGAATCTCTGTTCAAACTTGCTCCCCTCCTCCGCTCACACTCTCAAGTCTTTAATTATTCTTCATACTTTGTGGTATTCTTAGAATATTTGAAAAGGTGAAGTAATATGTGATTACTTTGGGTGGAAGTATCATGTGGGTGCCTGCAATTCTGATAGAACTCCCCTCGAGGTCTTCCCACCTTCTTTTGTTAAGACGCTGAGACGTTTCAGCTTGCACAAAGTAAGTGCAACACTAATGGTTTACAAATTTACTATTGCTGCATAAGTATACACATCAACCCAAGTAATCAGAATATTTCTGCATTGCTTTTGATTAATGCATTTATGGTAATTGTTAGTTACCTGACATTAAAGTTTTATTTAAACTAAAATTACACCGAAATATATCTGTTTGCTTGTATGACTGATTTGTGCATGCATTATTGTCACTTCTTGAAAATCTGATTGTATAGTATATTAGGGTGATTCTCATGAACATAGTACAACTAATAGCAAAATTGAAATAACACTAAATACAAATTTTCCCACACCTTTTTAAAAAGTAGAATCTTGTCTCACCATTCAGTTTGCATTTATAACCTACATGCACATTTTTTGACACTTTAAGGAAAAAAAATTGTAACCGTAATAATTTTTTTTCCATAAAATAAACATTTAAATAAAAAATATCAACAAAAAAATGACATTTAAGTGCAAACATTTATTTTATCACCGTAACATGGAAACAGGTTTTTTTTACATAAATAATTATTGTGATTTCTTAAAAAATAATATATACATAATATTGTAGCTTGTTGAAATGTGAGCGTGAAAATGAATTTACCTTTTTTTTTAAAAAAAATACTGAACCCAGATCTCTGGCACCACACAGAAATGCCCAGCATGTGAGAGGACAGCAGAGGTCAGGGATAAACTCTTTTATGTTACCCAAATAGTACCAGATCTTGTCACCAGCTAATTTTATGGAGTATGGAAAACTGTTTGTCCCCTGCACAGATTATGGTGTCAACGTCATACTAGCCACTGGCAAGCGGGATTAATGAATGTTTAAAAAGAGCTTCATTAAGGGTAATAAATGACATTTACCTAAGCAAGCTAAAAATAGCAGCATGCTTAGGTAAATCTTGGGAAAATTGTTTTCACGGCCATTTCTTGGGAAAGTCACTCAAGCCACTTTTTTAATGGCTGAAATTAAGAACCAAGCTGGAATTTGGGGGAAAATAACACTCAAAGAACAATGTTTTTGGAAATCTGACACACATATGAAATTGCTGAAAAATGGTATAATATCGGACCCTTTAAAACCCAGCCCAAGAAAAAAATGGGGGAAATTATGTAGTCCTTTAACAGAGTGTGGGAATGTCTTCTCTTTTTTTTGTGTGTTATCAACATTCGTTGCTGTGTGATAGATCAAAATTATCGCAGTGTAGTATTCTGCCTCCTGATTTCCATTAGTGGGCAGCACATAACAATTATGCTGTGTACCAAAAGGTTGTGTACTCAGAAACTATATTTAATAACTATGATATGTTTGATGTTATTGGGTTAAATTGTAAGAATGTGGTTTTGCAATTACAAGATGGAGTGTTATGAAAGTGAATAAATAGTAAAATATTCACTTTTTTGGAAAAGCTGTTTATTAACACAAATAAATAATCAGCCTGTCATCACTGTAATTTGTAACAAGCAGATTTTGGAAAGCAAACAGGATCCTGTCAAAGCCACGCAGGCTCTGCTCCCAGAGTTTTAGAGACTTTCCTCTGAATGTGGGATCTGCAGCGCTGAATGCAGGAACAACGGTTGTTCCAAGAGCTGTCCTTTCTCCCCCAGCTCCCGACCATCCCTACCTCAGTCTCCTGCATGCTCTGATTATGCACCCTACTAGATCATCAAAAACCAACTTCATGTAGAACAGACCTTTACCCTACAGTACCAACACCAGCAGTATAGTGTAAATGCTTTATACATGGACACTTCAACATTGTTGGCGCACAAATTATTCCTCTGCTAATTTCCCCTACTTCATTCCATATGTAGTGCTATTGTGCTTTGTTTTTTAATTTCCTATATTTTACTTTAATCTTTTTACAAGTATTTCACATGAGATAAAGATAGATGAGATATACTTGTACTGTCATTGAAATTATGAAATATTTAAATCATTACTGTCAACAAATTTATGACATGTCAGTAATTGTCCTATGGAGATATATAAAGTACTTAGAATTTAATTGAAAACCATTCCTAAAACCACAACAAAATAGTTTGACTTGATTTTCTTCTTTATTCATTTGTATTGAGTCAATACAGTCAAATGTTTGGACACATCCATTAAATGTGATGAAGAAGTGTGTTTTTGTGACTCTATAAAAACTCTGGTGTAAACTGATGTTTTCATTTCCCCGCAGAAGCATTGAATGATGATTCTTGGTGTGCATTAAGCATGAATAAAACAGGAGTGTCAGAGTCAAGTGTGCTCAGCTATGAAAGCAAGGTGCTAAGGTTTGCTATGGTTATATGTAAATCCTTGTTTAGTTAAGACTCCTATAAGAATGTATGACAGAACTTTCCATGAAGGAAAAAAGTCTTTAGGCAACAGCTTGTATCTAAACACTGTGCTGTTGACTCTGCCTAATTTCCATAGAAACGACCTGTCTCAAGCTGTTGAGAGCATTGGCTTTGGTTTTTGCCTTGAAGCAATGCTTTCACAGTTCTCTCATAGCACAGAATGACAAATGTTTCTCCAGTGTTGCCTAGCATCAATGTATTTGCCCTGCTGTCATATACAGTCTGGGTGTGTCTGAGGTACCGGAATGGGCTTTAATGATCTTGAAAGCAGAGCAACTCTTAATGTAGTGAAAGAGGAACCAGAGGAAGTCTTTGTAGTTATTGAAGAGGAACAGAATAAGACTGAAGTAGGATAAATGTTTAGGATAGTTTACTTTTAGAAAATGTTTCCTGTTGGGTACACTACAGGTAACATGTTGACATGCATTTACATGCATTTACATTTACCAGGGATATACATAAGGATATATACAAAAATGATTATGGATACAGCTCAGCTATGGGGCCACCACCGTTACCTCTTCTACATGGATGACATTAAGCTGTACGCTAAGAATGAGCGTGACAATGACTCACTGATCCTCACCACCAGGATCTACAGCCATGACATCGGAATGTCATTCAAACTGAAGAAATGTGGACAAATGGTAACAAGGAGATGAAAAGTAATCTACACAGGGGACATTGCACTCCCTGAGGGCAGGATAACAGATGTGAAGGAGCTATAAGTGCCTTGGCATACCACAAGCCAATGGCAAATACAGAGTCAACAAGAAAAGGTGTACAAACAAATACAGACAACAAGTAAGACAAGTACAGAGAAGTCAAGTCAACGACAAGAACAAGATTCAGACCATTAACAGCTATGCCCTGCCAGTGATCAGATACCCTGCTGTGATTATGAGCTGGCCAAAGGAGGGCATTCAGACCACAGATACTAAAACACAGAAGTGTTCACTATGCATGGAGGGTTCCACCCCAAGTCCAATGTTCAGAGGCTAAAGACTAAGCGCAAAGAGGGAGGCGAGAACTAGTGAGCATCAAGGCCACTATTCAAAATGAAACATCCAAGCTCCATGAATACATCAGGAAGAGGGGACCAATGGGTGAAGCACTAAGTGAATGTCTCAGGCACTGGAACCTGGAAGAGAACAAAATGGAAGAACCATCATGAGAGAAAAAACCTTTGCATGGGATGTACTGCCAACAGATAGTCAAAGTCCTACCAGTAATTAGAGAGAGCTGGACTAAAGGTAGCACAGAAGCACCAATAATGGCAGCAAAGGAACAAGCTTTTAGTATCAGGATTATTGAAGCTCAGATCTAATATACTAAGTAGAAGTTCAGATGTAGACTTTGTAAAGAAACCCCTGAAATAATCCAGCAACTCAAAGCAGGGTGCAAGATACTGGCAGGCAAAGAATACATGGGATGCCACAACCACATAGCAGCACAGTGTATAGAAACATCTGTGCCAAATATGAACTGGAGACCCCTAAATCTCAATGAGAAGTGCCTACCAAGAAGACCCTGTGGGACCAGTATGGACCTGGTCCAGACTGACCAAATGGTGGTGGTCAACCAACTGACCAACGGGGATGGCTAGTGGCTAAGTCATCGTTGCCGGAAACATCACTTCCGTATCCAAACCAAAGTATGATGGTACAGTGCTGTGTCCTGTGTTGTAACAACAGAAATAACCTTAATAAAACAATTTCTTACTACTGCTTTTCACTGGACGAAAATGAGAAAAGGAGATGCATTAAACTGATATGGTAAAAGGCTAGGCGGAAGGTAAGTGATGAGGTAAGTGACGTAGTTCCTGTCAGACGGCTGAATCAAAACAAGGCGCGCTCAAACAT
>JBAMHV010031617.1:0-11830 GCA_037177535.1 Pseudomugil gertrudae | reverse complement strand
AAAAAGCTCAGTGCATTATGGGATGTCCCCATGACTGCATAACTAACATATGGCTAAACTATCCCTCACTGTAAGATTTGTTATCTTATATCCGTCATCCGTCATCAAATGATGACAGATGAGTATGACCACAGTTTTGCTACAAAGTATGATACCCAAAGCATTTCTAAAATAAATAAATGAAAATGACTGAAACAATATATGGGCTAGTTCTTGCGTGTCACTGCAACTATGGTGAAGAATGAAGTCGTTGAATGTGAATGAAGGTTGAAAGACTTGTTTTTCTTTAATTCTGTTCAGACAGCAAAATAACTGAGTAAGTACATATTAAAGTCAGACTATGTAACTTTCTGAGCATAAAACTCTAAATTTCTGCCCTGTTAGATAGTTATTGTGTACATTTTTGGAGCCTTACCCGCCTGCCAGCATCTAAAAGTGGAGAAACCACATTTTAGTAGTATTGTAGTAGTATATTGTTTCCTATCTCATATTTTTATACTGTTGTAAATATTTAATTGTGTTGTTTTATTGATGATGTGTATTTTATTAAATTCAAACAGTCTGTATGTAATTTTTATTTGGACTATTGCTTTCAGGGTGTCCATTATCATCTGGCAGGGGGACTGCCGATAAAAACTAGCCTTCTGGCTAATTCGGGTGCATTTACATTGTTATGATGTTCATTAATGTACACTATCCCACTTAAAACTAAAATAAATAAATACATTTCCCCACTTTTTTTTCTTCCTAACACTCAGTGAGGTGACATGTGATTTCAGCTTTATGAACTATATCACACACTAGCAACTGAGCAACTATCTACACACTAATACAGAAGTAAGCAGAGAATATCAAGGGAAGAAAGGGAAAAGAGAAATACAACATGGACTAATTATTACTGACTGGAGGGAGCTACTGTACAGGTAAGATGAATACTGTATTAGCCATCATTAGTGGATGCATAGGTGAAACAATCTCCCAGAACTCAGTAGTGCTTCTATAAAGTACATCCAGATGGCTCCTTGGTATTACACTGCACTTTATGTTTGAAATCAGGACTGCCAGAATGTGAGAAAATGAGTCTTTTTTGGTCTACAAGCTTGGAACTCACTCTGTGATGGGCAAAAGAGTTTGGCACAAGCCACTGTGGTGTCTGGTTGAAAGTGGAAATATGAAAGGTTTACATTTATATTTTCACTTGTCTGATAGGAGACTTTTCACTTGCCCAAACAGCGAGTGGTAATGTTGAGCCCTGCATGTGATCAGAACCTTTTCTGTGGAGGCGCAACAGTCAGGTGCATCTTGACCTAACTTAAAACCAGTTAGCCATTTAGCTCAACACAGATGTGACACAAAAGCCAGGACAATGCTTGAATTCCTTTGAGACCATTTGCTGCCTGGAAATCAAAGCCCACACTGAACACCGACAGAGGTTTGATGTAGAAAACTTAAAAAGACAGCTCACAGCTGCTTTCTTTGACAAAGCTTAAGATGCATTTTTTTAAAAAGAGGTGCACGACGCTTTTAGGGACATAACGCTGTAGCTACTGTGGAAGGGGCTTTCACACAGAGCTGAATGAACCCTTTTGACCTAAACCAGAAAAAAGAAAAAAATATGAGTTTTAAATGTGTGTGTGTGTGTGTGTATATATATATGTATATAAAATATAAAATTCTCTGAGTTGCATCTTTTTACTCTACAATGTTGGGTGGTAAAAAGCTGTGGAGTGGCTGTTCCCAAACCAGTTCTGTACTTAATCTAAGGCGGTTTATACTGAGAGAAACTTTTTTTCACATTGTGATTCACATCAATAAAATGTTTGCCAATACAGCTGAAAACAGTTTCAGTTATATGGTGTGATGGCAGCAACACATTCATGGTCAGCAGATAGTCTGGAGCACCACTGTACCATTATTTTTTTTACATGAAAAGCGAGCTGATGCAGTCAGTAGAGGTACCCCTGCCTTGTTTGTCTTTTTGCCATTCATGAATGTTGTCAACGTGTATAGTGTTGTGTATATTTACTGCTTATTCCTGTGTCAGTATATTTACTGCTTATTCCTGTGTCATATGTCAGCGTTATAGCAGTGCAAAAGGTATCTGTAGCATTATCAAGTTATTATACTATACAGTCATTTGGCAGAAACTTTTATCCAAAGCGACTTACATATGATAAGCAGTCATAGCTATTAACCTAATGTGCATGTCTTGTGGGTGGGAGGAAGCCGGAGGACCCAGAGTGTACCCACGCATACATGGGGAGAACATGCAAACTCCACACAGAAAGGTCACTAGACAACCCTCCCCAGCCTGGGTTCGAACTAGTGATCTTGCTGTGAGGCCACAGCGCTAACCACTGCTCCACCTTGCAGTTAGAATATTATTGCATAAGCCTGACGCCACACTGATGGAAGTAATCCAGGACCTGGAGAGATTGTCTCCGGTGAATTTTGAAAAGAGCAGAAATCATGACAGATATTGGTTTCTAACAGGTGGCATAAAATATTGTCCATGTGTTTATTTTAAAGCGCAGATGGATAAAACATAAACTGTGAATTATGTTTTAACAAGGAGTCTTTTTTTTAATATTTTGGTTCAGTTTCTTTGAGAAATTTGGGGTAAAAAGGTTTTGCTTGAAAAAGCACTAAAAGGTATGAGTGGTTTGATAATCCTGTGTTAGAGAGGTTGTATTAAATCGATATGTAAAGCAGGGATATTCCTAACACTTGCAGGACTGCGGCCCTCGAGGACTGGAGTTGCCCACCCCTGCCGTAGACAGTTCCCCAGGTCATCACAGGCTAACACAGAGAGAGACAAACAAGCAAACAACCAGGCACACACGCATGTATTCCTAAAGCACAATTTAGAGCGTGACATGATTGTTTTAGGATGGTGGGAGGAAGCCGGAGTACCCGGAGGGAACCCGTGCTCACATGGTAAGAACATGCAAACAGAGAAAGGCTACTGCCGGAGACGAGATTCGAACCAACAACGTTCTTGCTGTGAGGCTGTAGCACTGAGCACTGGTCTTTTTTCTTTGTTTTTAATATGGCTGTCGCTGCTAGTAGAAGCTATATTTGTGACCTAAATGCCAGTTTTTGCTACCTGTACATCAATAAACAAACCAAGCCAACCTGATATGTTTATCCCAAAAGAAAAACTTAATCACTCTAAAGCTATGCCAGCCAAAAACTGACCCTAACTGATCCAAGACTTTGTGATTTCTGGGAAATTCAGTGGCTCTATGTTAACACCAGCATAACAGAGACAAACCATTTCGATCTTAACTTTAATGATTCAAAAAACAGCAAAACTGTAAGAGCCGCAACTCATGTCATCCTGTTAGCTCATTAAAAGGCCCTCAATGTAAATATTTATTTTAGGATTAAATTGTGACCTCACTTTCATGAGGCATGTCACTGCACCAACACGGAAAAGTAAGTTCATCTTATTTTAAAAGGGATAAGTTGTGTTATTGATTGATAAACAATAAATGTGTTTCTTCTGTATTAAAATAGAGCAGTTTTAAGTTATAGCAATAGTATAGTCTGTGTCTTTCTCTAATCAAACATGGAATGCCATGTTATAAAACTAATTAATGTGTTAATAAAACAGGTTTGAGCTGCATAGTGAAATGACATTCTGTTATAATTCTATTATAATTCTTAAATGAATGAATACTTAGATCCTGCCTCAGACTTTGTTTTAACTCCCTTTTCATTTTCTATCTAACTTTTCTGATACTGAAAGATGTTTCCATTAACATAATTATCTTTCATGATTTTATGACTTTTATAGTTGATGCCAAATGCTATAAAACATAAACAAATAAATAAAACAAAATTAAACAAATTCTTCTTACTTTGCACATTAACTTATAAAAGCTGTTCTGTAAGTGATTTGGGCAGTTGTCAAACATTGTCATTTGTTTAGTAGAAGGTTATAACTTTATCGGAAATGAGAATTTTTAATAGAAAAACTTCATAAAGCAAAAAAAATGTCACAATTAATGTTCCCTTTTTTTATTTATGGCACATGTGAGTTTCAGGCTAAAAGAGAGAGATAAAAATGTTTTGCCTTTCAATTAATTAAACATCAGTTTGCAATGCTGATATGCACCTAAAACAACCAGTTTGGCCAGTTTGCATCTTCCTTTTTTGCTCTTTAATATGCAGCCTGCTCTGTAACACACAGTAGAGCTGTGCCTCTACCACCTGTGGATATAAAGGTTGCCTAAATTGCATGTTTAAACACTTAAACATGATGACTTAAAAAGATAAATGAAAACCACTGAAAAAGGTTGTGACAATGATCAAGAAGGCTGTGAATACAGCTTGAAGCAACCAATTTTTCAACGGTGTCCTTTAATGCAGGACAGACAAACTTTGGCAAATGCGCCAATTGAACAATAAGACCATTTAAGTATAAGACACAAATTGTTGGATTTGTGCAGTTCAAACACATGCTGAGGTACTCAAGAGGCAACAGCTGAATGTTGCTATCAAGTATGCTTGAAACACTGCATGCTTCTTGAGCTGTTTATAAGAATTCTGTCAAACATCTAAGAGATGAAAATGTTATAAAAAGATAAAAGCTAGAGAGTCTCAGCATAAAGGGACAATAGTTTATCCATTTTTAATGCAGTGGGATATTACAGTAAATAGCAATTTAAGTGATTATAGAGGTATTTGCTTTGCTGCACTGACTGCATGCATGAATGGCATGTGTCCAGGCACATGGCATGTGCCTACTGGCATATCACACTGATTCAGGTTCATACAAAGATCTGTATTGCATATCACACTCCATATTTTGCCTTTATTTCAAAATCTGAGCTGCATTTTCATTTGAACAAAAGAATTATTCATGTCATATTAGTTTTTACTGGACTTTGTGACTTTGTCTCGACCATCATCTTTGCATCGTTATGATTAAAGAGGGAAACTTAATGGAGCATATAAGAACTGTTTAAAAGTATGTGTTGTAAATCTTTTATATTGAAGAAGGAGATTTAGTTGTGCATAAGAGTTTGAGAGCTTAAGTGTATTGTGGAAACAGGGTAGAGCCATGTAAATACTTCTGCCTACTTCTTTTCAGACATAGAATGTGTAGTGTTGTGCATAGTTTCCCATTAAGTAAGAAGAGCAACAAAGAGCACAGGCATTTACTGCATTTGGAACCTTCATTTTGATAATCGGCAGGAAAAGAGTAAAAGTTAGTAAAAAATATAAACATAAACATACAGCTTGGGCTTGTTTTAAAAAAGTAACACCAAGTTCTCAATGATAGAAAAAGATAGCAAGACTTGAATGAGTCTTGATGGGGCATCCTAGCGGGATTGCTTTCACAACACCAAACCAGGTTTAGAAGGAATATAAAACCAGATGATAGTAATGTGAACTCATTACTGAACAAGATCGAAGAGCTATCCACACTCTATAACCAGCGACCTACCGGAAGAGCAGCGTGATCATCTTCACGGTGACATGGCTGTACCACCTTGTACTGAATGTTAATGTGGACCT
This sequence comes from Pseudomugil gertrudae, assembly GCA_037177535.1. NCBI lineage: Eukaryota > Metazoa > Chordata > Actinopteri > Atheriniformes > Pseudomugilidae > Pseudomugil > Pseudomugil gertrudae. The sequence continues at coordinate 6,304 of JBAMHV010031617.1, read as the reverse complement.
GCTGAGATTCACTGCCGTGAGAGCTGAGACAATAAAGCGAGTGGAAAAAGTAAAGGTTGGGGACTCATCATGTCAACAATGTCCAGGACATATCTCCGTAATAACAGTCTTGCAGTCTTAAACTGCTAGCTCTTTGCATGTTAGCATGTTAGCCTGTAGCCATGCTATCTGCCGAGGGAGTTCAATCATGTAATCACCGTCTGTGTTTACATTCTCCGAAAGCGGACGCAGCCACTGCAAATAAGAAGATCCACTCTGTCACAGCAAGGCTGCAGATACAGCACCCTGCAGAGTCCGCACCTATTTTATGTATTTTATGTTTATACTTTTCTTTTGAAGATTCTTCTTTTGTTTCTCAATAAACTGTTGGAAACCTGAATTTGGAAGCTGGAATTTCCCTGAGGGATTCATCCCAAGGGGATCAATAAAGTTACGTTTCTCATCGCTCTCGTATGTATAGGCATGTTGTCTATAGGAGGTAGTAAAGATCTGTACCATTCTAAACAGTGAAGTGAAACATATTATACCTGGCAACTGAACTGAATCTGCTTGTTTTTAACAGGTGGAACATGGTAAACAATAAATGAAAATAAGTACAGTACTTTTGTAGTAAACATGTGTTTGCCATCTGTTGAATGCCAGTTGTAAAAATGAATAATTTGGAGATATAGGTGAGAGCACCATCTAATAAGTCAAACTATGTAATACATCTAACTTTATATTTACTGATATTGTAATTTAGAGCTATTACAGCTTTATGATGTAGCATTCAGAGAAGCTGTGCTAAATCACATCTTAGCTTTGTATCCTTTGTTTGATAGCCTGGTTTTACATTTCAAATACAATCCATCAAGGCTGAAAGGTAGTCAGTGTGGTTCCACAGCATGAGCATCTGACTCATTTAAGAGAAAAGATTTAGATTTTTCTACACTATTTCTTCATTGGTTTTCTCATAATCCTTCAATTACACACCTGCAGTTTGCACAAAATACAATTCTAAGTTGGGAAAAAAAGTCATTCTGACAATAGAAAACTAAAAGATGGAGAGTTACAGTTTGCAATACTTTCCAAATCTTCTTCCCTGAATTCACCCTTTACAAGCAGGGAGAAACAGTAGATGCTGTGTATACACACATACAAAACTTAACCGGGGTTCTTTCTCTTCAGACTGGGCACATGCAGATGGAGCAAATGACATATGATTCATTTGAAGTCTTTGACCATCCTGATCACACTGGGTATGCATCTGGGCATCTCCTGGAGCTCACAAGGGGCTCCAGATGACTCTTGGATGAATTAGATTGCCTATGGAGATCAACTGCTGACTTGGACTCTGATTTTCCTCCCAGATTGCTCTTAAGCTCTCTGTTTTGATCAATTCTGGTGCAGAAGACAATGTTATTGATCTCCAACATGTACAACGTAGAACTAACTTGGGTTTCTCACTCTAAAGTCCTGCCTTTCTGCCTTGCTCATGGAGTGTTACCGCCTTCGCCCAGTGGGATCTGATGGGTTGGCATGTAAACATGCCTTCATCCTGCTAAATACACAAAACTATGTAAACCTAACTTATTGAAGTTACTGATTCTCTGTCTTCACTAACTTCTTTGGCTATTGTCAAATACGATATGACTGATGATTACTGGTCTCTGATCTGATCTGCTTCTGTTGCAGCTTGCCAGTTTGCCTTGTGTTACATTTGTTTTTCTTGATTAATAGCAGGTTTCAAACCAATGCAAATAGCTGCATGCTGCCACCCACTGTGGCTTGTTACAGCAGGCACCACAGCATTCCCATGGTCAGCAGCTTTTCCGACATTTTGGTAAAGCGTTCATGCAGTGACATGTGATGGAATGACCGATGACAGATCGTTTATTATAAATTACTAATGACAATAATTGTGGGCTGCACGGTGGAGTGGTGGTTAGCACAGCGAGAGAGTTGCTGGATTAAGTCTTGTCTCGGGCTGTAGCCTTCCGTACAAAGTTTGTATGTTCTCCCCAAATGCGTGTGGGTCCTCTTCAGGTTTCTCCCACTGTCTAAAGGCAGGGATGTTTGGTTGGTTGTTTAACGTTGTCCTTAAGAGTGGAATTGTTTCCGACTTGTCATTTTGTGTCTCTGTGTCAGCCCTGTGATGGACTGGTGACCTAATTAGGGTAAAACCTGCTGGTCACAAATAAAAATGTTGTTTCAATGCTGTGGCTGGCTCCCAAAAACATCCACCCATTGCCGTTTCTTTCATGAATTTGAACAAATGTAACTTTACCTCATAGCTGACCCCTTATAGTAGTGAAGGTGGGGGTGGTTTTCTTCCCATGAACGTGCAAAAACCTGGAAATTACCAATCACTGAATTCTCCCCCAGTATGTCTCTAAAGTATTGTAGAAAAAACCTTTCCAAAACCAGTTGTTTTCATCGCCATGGAAACTGAATGTGGAGACTTGCTGCAGGTGCAAGGGTGTATAGGTACATGTCATGACTCAATTTTCTAACATATGACTCATTAAAATAAAGAAGACTTATACTTTAAAATGGTTTCTATGTGAACTTCTTCATCACTAAAGATAAAAGTGAATATTAACAAAAGATGTGTGCATCTTTTTTTCACTTTTGCTGTATGGAAGAAAGAATCCATGCTAATAAAAATGTATACTCTTTTCATGACACCTTGAAAAGGGTACAGAAAATAATGAATCTCTGATTAAAGTTAAATACTTCTCAAGTAGTTACAGCTACACTGAAGGTGAAAATAAATTGAGGACGTTGCTGTGAACAGCTCCATGCAGTGCGCTAGACTAATGCTGCCTCTAATACTAAGGTCTTACAGGTAAAATCAATGAGTAGATTCTCTCTGTGAAGGATAAGGTTTAAGTTTCTGCCCTATTTCCATTCTGATTCACCAGAATCAGATAAAAAATGCTTTAAATCAGAATAAAAGCGTTTTTATCAAACAATTTTTTAAATAATTTTATAAAATTATTTTGATAAACTCTTAAAGGAGTTTTTTTTCATTGTGTTAATTGCTGTTTTATTTATACTTTGCATCTATATTGCCTACATTACCTTTTTTAACCAGAAAAGTACTCTGAGTCTTAAAAATGTACAAATCAGCTTTGTGATCTCTGTACATGTGAGCTTTAACAATAGAAATTTTAGCATATCTGGAGCATTCAGGCACACCTCACTGATATCTGTAATTAGCACTATTAATATGCAACTTAATGTGATGAGTAAACTCACAAACTTTATCAAATTCCTTTCCACACGTGCCAAACTTGCAACAATACGTTTTGAACTGTTACTGTGTGAAGCTTATTTCTGTACTAGTTGGCTGATGGCTGAGCTCACCCTCACAACGCGTTGTGGCGAACACAATTGATGTATATTTCACACCAGAATGTATCCCATTATACTGAAAGTAACTGGACAGGAAGTGTGTGTGTTGAGTGGAAGAAGAAGCGTCTTTACCGCGCAGTTGATTAATTTTTCGTTGTTGGAAGTACGCCATTAAAAAGGCACAGACCCGAAATGCATTTTCTTGTCTCCTTTTTTGCTCACTTCCACAGCGTGATGATTATGCTGAAAATATTCAGCAAAACAAAAATGGACAAAAAACAAGATAGAAATATAAAAGGTAATGTTGTAACATGGATTACTGATATAGGCTTTAAGTTATAATAAGACTGCAAACATTACAAGCTACCTTTAACATAAAAAAGCGCAGTGAAAATTTTACCACAGGACTCGAGACCGCCAGCAAACAACTGAAGTTGAGAATGAACTTTTCAAAGGATGCAACATGTGCAGTTTAGCTGAAGACTGGACAACTTACTGAAAGGTTGTGTGCTTCTTCACCATCGGGAGGGGCTCGTACTTGGTATCACTACAAGAATGCTGTGGAAGGAAAAAAAATTAACATTATGAAACATCTGTTGCGATGTTTCAGTTGCTAATGGGATCTGATTAAATATTCTGAACCGCTTGCACTCTTAATGCTGTTATCAGAATAAGTGACTTTTAACGTCCTAGTGCAAAAATCAATTTCAGGTCTGAAGTGACAAAAGGCACTGGAGCGTCTCCAGAATGTGTGTGGAAGTTGCTACTGTTCAGTGACTTGCAGCCACGAATTCCCCCCAGTGGGGTGGGGGAGGGCATGCACGAGCTCACCTTAGCAGTGTTTTATTTGGCTTCAATGATAACAGGGTAACAACAGTGTGTTGGTCGATCTAGTTATTCTTGTTGTTTAATATTAGCTCAAATACGAGACTAAATTCTTGATGACAGACCTGCCCTGAATTCAATAGCATACATTCCCTATTAAAGCAGACAAAACTCACCACCCACTTGGATAAGATGAGCAAAATATATATATAATACAAACTGGAAGGTAAATAATGTTAAATTACCTTCGCATCAGAGTGTTTGTTTCCACCAAGCAGTGTTCCCATGATGCAATCTGGTGGCTGTAAAATCAGTGTGAAACTTTGTTACATAAATTTCCCATGATGCCTCACCGTTTATGGTACAAACAGGACAGGTAGCCAAAACAATGCAGTACATTTTAACAGATTGTTCATTGAATCACCTAAATGTTTTCTTACAACAATTATAGGGGAGGAAAAAGACATCAAATTTATAAAAATTGGGAAGTTTATATTCTGAGACAGAGGATGTAGGTTCCAAAAAAGACTAAATGTACAGCAAAAACATTGTCATTGGGCATTTTGAATAAAAGGATCATAGTTTTGAAATTAACACCTTCATTATAATTATAATTCATTAACACCTATAAAGTCATCTTCTAAAACTTGCAAATGATACATGACAACATGCTTTCACAATGTTCATATGTTGGCGTTGCTGTTTGCAAATAGAAGTAGTAAATTGTAGTGGCAATCCTGCCCACACAGTGTTCACAGGCATAACAATAGCCTATTCAGACTGGCACAGAAATACCCCAACAAGAGTTCATGATGAAATATATTTCTATTAATATCCTCTGCCCGTGTGTTAATGAAAAAAATGATATTGTTTATCATGTATAATATTTTTTTAAAAGTTATGTTATGTGTTGGATCGTGACATTTGCTAGCAATTAAAAAAATGGGTCTGGCCTCCACAAGCGACTGCATAATGTAAGTTTATACAATAATAACAGCAATATCTAACAGCTCCTGTAAAATAAAACAAAGCACAAATGGTAAGACCAAAAAAAGAAGAAAATAGAACTTTAAATGTCATTAAAAATGTTGAATGGTGGGTCCTGGGTTTTTTAGCTGGTTCCCTTTGCACAGAAGCTGAACCTCTTTGATGCAGTTGGCAGTTTGGTGTGCTAGCCTGTGGTGTTTTACTGCAAGCTACCATTTTTTCTCTAATAAGGGTATGACATGCAGCTCTGACTCATTTTCTATCAAGGTACAACTATTTTTAAAAGAGAAGCCATGGTGATAGACTGCTCCACAGTTTGGAGCAGCTATTACAAAGGCTCCATCACACCTATAAGGCTAGTTTTTATGTTTTTTTTTTTGTTTTTTTTTTTTGTTTGGTGCATCCAACTGACTGCTTTCTGCTTTCTGGCAGGAGTATAGAAATGTGCGTTGATGCTTTTCCCAGTGAGGGATCTAAAATTCAGCAATAAAGTTTTTCAAATCAATCCTCGAGCAAAATGAAATGCCACTAGAGAAAGGGCAAGGAACGGGAGTAATGTGGGCTCCATCTTTTTCTTAAGGAGAAAAACTGCTGCTTTTCATGAAAAGATGTGTCAAAGCAGACATGCCTGAGCTGTGGAGTAATGAAGATCACAGGTTATAAAATTATGCATTTATTTAAACATACTTTTAGTGAAGACAGTCTTTAACTTTGGCTCAACTGAAAAAGGCTAGGTATTTACTCGCCTGGCTGAGACCACAACAGTGGAAGGGCTCTTTATTAAGTCCAAGTGAATACTAGACGCACGTACATGCCCAAAATCTAAATATCTCAGAGCCTTCACAGTTGCAAAGGAAAAGGCTTTGGGATATTTGCCAACACCTTTATGTATTGTCTCATCAAATGTTGATCCAGAAAGTTTTAACACATTCTCACCAGAAAGTCTGTAGGGAATGTAGCAGTCCCTGGCACTCTTATCACCACACAATAACATCTGAAATCATGTCAGGACCCTCACACACATGTGGTAGCCATAATGTTGTATTTGTATTATGTACATAATGCATTTTGAATTGTCTTCTTGAAAAAAAATGTTTTTTAAGCTTATTTTAGTATTGCAGTATTAAAAAGTGCTAAAGCAGCTGCGGTAATATAT
>JBAMHV010031336.1:0-11846 GCA_037177535.1 Pseudomugil gertrudae | reverse complement strand
CCGCTACCAATCTAACAACTCTTAAATTCTTTTGTCATCCCCTTTTCCCCTAGCATTTTTCCCCCCCCCCCCCCCCCCCCTCCCTCCTTTTTTCTTTCCCGCACCACTGTTGCCCCCTCCAGGTAGACAGGTGTACTGGAGAAGACAATGTTTCAGTTTTTCTGACATCCATTTCTTGCTCCTCCATGGCTGTAATCTTCAACCTACGGCCCCAAACAGCTGCTGTTGGACACAGCCAGGTGAAGTAGCAGCTAGCCCAGAATCAAAGTACCGTAACTGCACCGCGTGGAGGCCAGCTGGGGGACATGTAATCCCTGAGCAAGAGAAAATGAAAACCAGGTGGAAACAAATCGGGTGATTTGCAGAAAAAGTCCACAGCACCTCATTTCAGACTTGCTTATTTACAAGATATTTACAAAAGAACTCATGTAATTCCACAAATGCAAAATATTTTTTAAAACCATCGCAATCCTTTATGCACATTTTCAAGCTCAATTTACAAACTTAAAGCTCTGAATTTTTTTGCAAACATTTATTTAGAGCTGTAAATTCTTTATCGCTTAATACTGAGCCCATTCAAACGTTCTTCCAGGCATACATGGCTTCAACTCAGCCAAGAGATGCAAATTAGAGACACTTGTCTTGACAACATCTTTTCCAAATTAAAAGCAATACTAAAGAAGACAAAGATTCTTAAAATAAGTGCATGTAAAGGGAGCCTACATGACTGTTAGCAGCTAAATTGCCAAATAAAACAAAATAATATTTGTTGTCATTTAGACCTAAAAAATTTAAGCTAATCTAGGTTTTAGTGGTTTTAACATCATACACATGAAATAACCCAATGTAGATTTTCTGCAACAAATTTGGATTCTTATTTTGGGGAACATCATAATGCATGCTCACAGAGTGAGGGTAAAATGCCAATTTAACCTGACGTGACCTAACAAAGCCAGATTATCTCCAGAACCCTGGCATACACAGAGAGCATGCCAACTCCAAAAACAAACAACACAACTAAGATTTCCAGGAGCCTTGCTGAAAGGCACTACATCATTTTCCAGCCCAATTCAAAGCAAGTTTACAAAAAATGCTGAGGTCTTAGCTTTTTTTTGTCCTTTTCCTCCTAATTCACTCATTTCATCCCTGCTTTTAAATGAATGGACAGAGCAGGCATGGACTTAATGTTCCATAAACACCAATGGGTATCATAGTAAGCAGAATAATGGTCTGGGGGCCATGTTGTGCCAGACAAATCTGCTTTCTTTGCAAGGATACATTAGTGGGCATAACAGAATTTAAGCTTTGTTGGTTTAGGACTTCTCTTCAATTTATTTTCACTGTTGCTAAATTGCACGTTGTGCAGACAAGAAAAAAAAAAGGTAATGGTAGAGTAAGGTTACAAAGCATCACCGACAACTTTACAACTAAAAGGCTACGGTAAATGTAAAGCACTTTGAGTTGTCTTGTACATGAAAGGTGCTATACAAATAAACTTGCCTCGCCTTGCCTTGCCTTACGGCTGTAAAGAAACTTAACAGGAAACATCTCACAACCTCTGCAAGAAAACAAAGCAGCCAGTAATCAGGCATACCTAAAGGAGGACATACTTAAAGAAAACGAATCACACCATCAGTAACAAACATACAAAAAACCAGCAGACCAACAGAGACCAACTGTGCTCGCAGTTATCAGAAAGCTAAGTCTGAAGCTGCTGCTGCTTGATTTACCATTCAAATCTGTAGGTTATCAAAAGCCACATTAATGACTGTCAAATGTAAAAAGGCTTTTGTAGATCCAGCTGCAGAGGTTTGGTCCTAATCGCTCAGTCGAATTACTGACAGATTAATTCAGTAAAATACATGGAGATGAATTATGTAGTCAGTATATAGGTATTTTAATAAACACCACTATGTATTATGCATATTGAAGATTTGTTACCATTTAAATCAAAAATGATTTCGGGTTGCAGGGATAAGGGGATGGGGAGGAAAGGGGTTCTGAACAGCCAGGGTCACTGGCATACTGAAATAGTATCCACATGCTGAGTCACCCTGATACCCCAGTTGACAAACCTCATTAACCTCATCCTACCTAAGCGATCATTTAATCACCAAACTGACATTGTTATTGGGATGGCCGTTGCTAATGAGACTCCTAATGATGAAAACAGTGTTTATGTCAGTCACTAAAACTAATATTCCAAAATATTTATTCAAAAGTTTCAAAACATTAACTTGGTTGTGAACAAACTTATTGTGTGTTTTATCTTGATATTTTTTTAAACAAAAAACAACCCTTTTTTTTCAGATTGTGTTAGATGTTAACAGGGGAGTCCTTAGATATGACTTCTCATCTTTCATCTATTAAACACAAGTTCAGATGGTTTCTGCCTGAATCTCATCTGAGGACACCAGAACTGTTGTGCTGTTTGGAGGTGTGCCATCACCCACCATCAGAAACTTTCCTTTTAAGGGACGATCTATTTACATAAAATGCATCAAACAGCAAATTAAGTTCTGCACATGAGTCAGGTGTGTTAGAACAGGCATACAAAACAGGCTCAAGGACACCTCCGAATGTTTATTCTGGCCATAATGTTCATCAGAGAATAGAGCTGTTTCCTTCTTAGTCTTTGAGAATTTATGAGCTGCTGTATAAGTCTAACTTTGTCAGCGCTGGTTCAAAGTTGCCAGAATACACAACTTTATGCACAACTGCCTTTGCAGCATCCTTCAGAGGCTTATGGGTTCTTGGGATTTCATAGCTAAAAACCAATTGCTTCCCATCAGTTACTTGTTAACAGCTGCTCTTTATAAATGGTGCATTTGCATGATGGAGGCTTTCCTTATTGTGATTTATATTTGAACAAATCAGTTTGCTTTTTGAATTGATTTTTTTTATTATTGAACTTCCCAATGTTTTAGTTCCTTTCTGTAAGTGTTACTTTGTTTCACGCTTTTCCTTTGCAATTTTTTTCCATTCACATCTTGCATGGAAACTTGGACTGCTTAGTATTGTGGAAAACTCTCTTCAGTAGTTTTTTTTAATTAAGCTCACCGGGAAAGTAATTATAAAATCCACATGAGCTTAGCAAATCTAAACAGACAAGAGAAACAACATAAGCAAAAGACTAACACCCAAATGATACATGAACTGAAAACCCAAACAGTTTGAAACATACAGCATTGCACTGAGATGCATCTGCAGTTATTAACTCTTTCATTCATTGCATAACATGTTTTAACTCAAACCATTTCTTGAATAAAAAAAAGACACATTTTAAATCTGTCATGATATAAATGTCATATCTCTCTCATCTTTAACAAGTGTTTTTCTGAAATTACTAATTCCATTTTGAGGTTTACATGGAGACACGTTTATTCACTGTGACTTATTTCAAGTTCAGTGCTATGTTTACACATATCTCAGATAATGAAATTTGCTCAGAGAAACATTAAAAGAGATGTTTAAAAAAACATTGCTTGTGTGTGTGTGGGGGGGTGGGGGGGGGGTGGGGTGTCATGCCAGAAACGCAGCACTGAAACATCAACGTAATCTCAGACTTGGAGGTGCTGATACTTGATATTGATTTATAATCAACAGTCCAATTTGTGACATGTGATCAGTTGTCTTTAAAAAAAAAAAGAGAAAATAAATTTTAGATCTGAGAAAGTAAATGAATAAAATATTCAGTAAAACATTTTTTTTATGTTTTACAAATCGTTGAGTTGGTATTTTTAGCTAATGCTTTAGGCTGAAATTAAATTACCTTAGAGTGAACAAAAGTCTACTAATCTTAATTTTATTTGTTATTTTATAGACACATTAAATCTATTAAACTTTACAACTACGCAGCTAGCAGGACATAAATGCTATTAATTTGACCTTAAATATGATCAATACAGTAAATAATTAGTATTGAATCTTTGGGTGGTATTGAAATGCACAGCTGCTGTTCATCTGAATGGAAATGGAAATCAATATTCATCATCCAAATGAAGGCACTAACACACCTCACAGTATGTCACTAAAGTGGGTAACTAAACCTTTGCAGGTAATATTTCTTCTCCATCACACTCGGTACTGGACAGGACATTTATGTTATAAATGAACAAAAACAAACTAGTCTCTGAATACATTATGTAGCATTGTTTATATTTGATGGTACTTGTGTCTCAATTTACAAAATATCTAATGCACATGGTCGAATGCATCGGTTTATATCCTACCACACACTAGTTGACTTTGAGGCATGATGAAGGCAATGATTGGTCATGATTTTATAGCCTATTGACATAAGACATCCTGCCAAGTCATAGAAAAATGCATTACTTTCCATTGCCAAGTCATCACAATGCAGAAACTGTAGATGCTCTCAGTGAGTTCTACTTTCCACACAGAGATTCTGGAAAGAAAGAGTACCAGAGTAGAGGCATCACCTAAAAAAAAAAAAAACACCATTTTGCCCAAACTGGATCCATTTTTGTACCGTTAGGATGGGCCGAATTATTTGGTTCTGATGAGTCAAGAAAGAAAATAATTCAAAGCAAAGATCAGAGCAACAATGAATGGTGGTAAATAACGTGTATTAAAGGAAAGTACACATTTAGATTAATTCCAGCTTTAAACTTCATGGATTAGACTATTTTGTTCTAACCAACAGAAAATGTATCCAACCAACCTGAAATTCAGAGGTTGTTTGACATTAGAAAAAATAAATTTAATTAAGAGGAAAGGACTTATCAAAGATCAAAAACAAGGATGCGTAATGTGTTTGTAGGTCAAACTTGTGGAGTTAATGTGATGAAGAATTAATATTACATTTCTCATCATGTATAAACAAAAAAATAAATCTAAAAGTGAAAAACAACCTAAAAAAAACTTTAGTGTGTGAAAATATTTTTGTCCTTGTATTGGATTTCTCTTTTTCTTCCAGCAGCACAAATATTTTGAAATATTTGTATGTAAAACAACAAAGGTGTAATGCATTATATCTTCTGGCTTCACTCTGGTCAATATTCTGAAACATCAAAATGAAAGCACCTTGGGAACCTTTACAGAGTTTGTTAGTGAGGCCTGTCTACAGCTAATTCAACACAATTCCTCTCTGAATCAGCCAGTATGTTTAAAAAACAAAAAAACATTAAGTTTATCTCTTTGCTAGCCTATGATGCTGTGCGTCAAGCAAAGTAAGCTGCAATGTAAAACAACATCATGGAAGATAAAGCTGTGAAATGCTGTGATAATGCAACTCACTGAAAGTGACCATAGATGTGATCTTTATGCTTTTACATCATTCTGATCTTCCAGGTGAAAGCAGACTGCTTTATTTCATAGTAATGCTACTTTCTTTCAACAAGCAATCATTTGTTGAAATATATATATATATATATATATATATATATATATATATATATATATATCTGAGGCAAACTCCAAAGTTTTGCTTTAGAAATGTGGACCCAAACGCAGGCTGATGAGGGAGAAGACAGGCCAGTACAGGAATGAGTAAAATAGGAAAAAGGCAACTGATGTATTGATAAAGAAAAACAGGAACCATGATAATCACACAGCAATGTGCCAGCCAGGTGAACAAGAAAGTAATATGAAGCGGTGAAACAGGTGAACCGAACGAGCAAATCAAACCAGGTGCACTAACTAACAGGCGGCTGAAAGCAAAACAGAATACACAAAAGTAAAACTGCAAACTAAAACAAGAAACCACACAGGACTGACACCATAAAAGCGTATGAGAGCAAAACTAAACAAAATCCCTGAACAAGATTAGCCAAATTGGTCACACTTGAAACACTATTCATAAAAAAATATTTTTTAAGACCTAAAAACCATCAAACTAAGGATTATTCTGCTCTGGTCTTTAAGTTGCTATTAAATCACTTTATTCTTCAAAATTATGTCTTGTTTTCTGTTTTCTAAGAGCTAAGAAATCTATGCAACTTTACAACTCGGCAGCTAGCAGGACATCTGACCTTAAATATGATCAATACAGTCCACAATTAGTATTGCATCTTTGGGTGGTATTGAAATGCACAGCTGCTTCTCATCTGCATAATAATGGAAATCAATTCTATCATCCCAACATAGGTTCTAACACACATTATGTCACTAATGAAGTAATTAAAGGTTTGCTGGTGAGGTCTTTACCCTGTCACAAACAGCGCAGTGAAGAACTTTTGGATTACATATCTGATGCTTGTTCACTGCGAGAGAGAAATGAGGTGCAATACATAAGCGCAGGAAATGCAATGCATTTTTTAGGGCCTAGGAAATGTGAAAATAATGCATGAGGCTACACATCACTTTACTTGGTTTGTACCATGCTTACTTCTCCTTACTTTCAGCTGCTGGACACCGTCCCACCTGTGGTCTTGGTTGTTGGCACCTCTGCAGCACTGATAATCTCCAGTGGTTTCTTTTTTCTCCTTATAAACACATTGGGTTTGTCCTCTGAGAAAGCACTGAAGGCATCAAGGAATACCCCTTTAGAAGCATCAGCTATATTCCTACACTGCTGGGCAACCTTTATCTTGTAGACCACCTTTACTCTGCTTGTACACATATACCAGTATTGCTTACATTAACAGTGTTTCTGCATATTTCTGTGTGTTTATATCCACTCCACTGTGTCACAGTGTAGATCTGGGTGGGAAGGTGGTGGCAGTGCTTTACTGGTGCAGCTCTTCTGCAGACCATCAGAGAGGTTGCTGCCTTGGTGAAGATGTTCTGGCCTCATGGGTAGCGCCTGGTACAGGTGACCCCTTTGAGATGATGTTTCCTGACTTCAGTGCCTCTGTATTCAGCCACAAAGAGTTTCAAAATGTTTCCTTTTTTTATCTGTGGCTGTGTAGAAGCTGTTTGTATGTATGTATGCTGGTAAGAAGATTGGGGGGGAGAGGGGGTTTAAATGTGTAAAGCACTTTTTGCTATTTTTTATAATATATGAACATGTTCAATAAATAAAATTTGATTGATTGATATGGGTTATTTAGGCATGTAATGTAGTGTTCAAAACTCAATACAGTTTGTGTTACAAGACTTGTCGGGTTCTGTTGGAGTGAAGGGGAACCATCAGCAGATCATTATAATGTAGTGAAAATGGGCCAGTGCTTGAAGGTATGATCAATAAACTGAAATACAAACTCTCACTTTCTGTCGGTTGTATATTTAACATATTGCCATCAGATTGAATCACATTTTCACTCTTGGGAGTTTTGGCTGTTCCATGACCTTGAATGTATCACATCATTTACCGCAAGAGGCATCACTTAATTCTGGCATCCACAATACTGGAGAGCATAACACAACTTACCTTTTTATAAATTTGTCATCCACAAACAGCTTTAAAGACAGAAGTAAACAGAGCTGATACTTTTTTAAATTAAAACAATATAATAATCATAATAACAGCTAAATGTCGTCATCTTGAGTTCCAATAAAGTAAGAAAGTTCAAAGCCAGCTTCCAGCAAAATATGCTGTGTGTCAGAGTCAGAGTATGGGCTTGGATCAATACTGAAGCATCAACCTGTTAGTCTTCAAGTTTTAACTTAATTAAAATTCTTGAGGCACATACGGTTTTGCTTATCCCTAACCTATTGCTATCATTCCAGCCAAAATATAATTCTGCACATGTAAAGATGATAAGCTAGGTGCTGGAAGATAAATAAAACCTACAAGAACATTTTAAACACTGCATGTTTCACATGCCCCCTCAATCTATAACATTATACTTTGGATTCAAATATGATTAATAGCTACCTAAATCTACTTTTGTTTGGCATTTCTGAGTATTAAAATATTCCATCTAAACTTTACAAGTATTTTTTTAACCAATCAGTATTTTTTTTATAAAAATGCATATTTTAGTCATGTCCCTAGGTTTTCACTTAGTCCTGTTACCCTAACACATTACCCTGAATCATTTGGAACATTCAACAAATCACGAGCACAACAAGGATTAGCTTCATTTGGATATTCTGAAAGTCATGGATCAAAACTAAGTTCTCTCATACATTTTTCCGTAGATTTGTTCATAGTTAAAATATTATCAAAAAAGGTCACTCTCACCAAACTGTCCTGTTACTTAAATTAATGTTTCTCAACCCTGGCCCTCAAGTACACCTCCCCTGCTTGTCTTAGAGGTAACCCTACTTTAACACAACTGAATGGAATAAATGCTCGTTAACCGGCTGCAAAGATCTTGATAAAAAAGTTCATTAATTTGAATTAGGTTTGTTAGGGTTGGACTGAACAATGTTAAATTATGCATTAGTTATCAGTTCATTTTGAAAATAAACATTGTTGGTGAATATCTAGATGCCATGAGGTTATATTTCATGTTTTTGCAAAATCCTCAGTCCTGTTACTTTCAGTCCAATTACTCATTTTATGAGTAAAACAACTAAACATCAGTAACAGGACTAAACCATCCATTTCTATCTGCAACATGCACCCATTCGATTAAATGACCCAATTATAAAATACAGATATAAAACCTATATCAAAGTAAAGTTTATATACAACCGTTTTATGTTATAATACACAACACTGGTGTTTTACAGGTATTTGCTCATCATCTTTCATAACTGTGAATGAATCTATCCATACCAGGTGTTCCCATACTATGTTGCCTAAAGCTGCCTCTGATTAATTATTCTCCCTTCATTACCATATAACCTAATCAGAAATGCACATTATGCACATGTCTGTCAGCAGCAAGAGAACAAAAAGCATAACAAGCAATTACAGTGTTTACATTTCTTTTTAAAAATTTTCCATGACACCCTTTTCATTTCTAAGATATTTAATACTTCAGTGTCGATCTCTATTGTTTATCAATGAAAAGGTCCATCCAAGCTTTACGTACTTAGTGTTGTGCATGAGAGAAAAGATCAAAATAAAAATATAATTTCCTGCTGGCAAGATCATAAAAGGATGTTTGATATAAAGTGATGTTTTGCACACATGCTTTATTCTTCCAGCAGCTTTAAAGTGGCAGGAACACAAATTAGCTTAATTAATAAGCAGAGCAAAAATGATCTGAACACAAACGGATCCTGTTGATTATTTCCTTTAGTAACATGTAGAAGTGTATTTTATATTCTCTCTTCTTTATTCTTGAAGAAATAAATCAAAAAGTATATATTCATGTTTGATTCTGAGCCTGTATGCATCTGACTTTTGCAAAACAATTAATGACACATAGTGATACAATATCTTTTAATAAAAATAAAATATTTGTTTATGATCAGTAATGATAATAGATGCAATGCATCAATTAGGTTTCCTCAAGCCACTGCTTAATGGTCATGTAAAAAATAATAGAACACCCCATAAAAGAGAAAATTCATCACTAAGTGTTTGTATAACAGTGTCTAATCATGTTAGTTCCTTCATTAAAAAACAAGTGATTTATTTGCTTCTTTTATTAAAAACAGCATCCTGTCTTAAAGTTTTTTTAATGAATGAATATTTATTTGATTAGCAGTCAAGAAATACAAGCAAAAATTCACAATAGAAAACAATAATACAAATATAACGCTAATCAAAGGGTAATTGCCTGAAGCATATGCTTATTATACCAACCCATTTTTTTAAAGAATTTATGAGCAAATGAAATCTATTTTTACAAAGAAAGAAATCAACAAGACAAAAAATCAAAGAAAAAGCTAGTCCTAAATTAACGCATACATTTTTTTCAAAATAAATAAATACCACAAACTGTAACACAATTATTTTTTCTCATCATTTATATATTTTTCCAGTACTTTACTTTTAAACATATTTTTAAATGAAGAAAGTGAAATGCATCGTTTCAGGTCATTATCACAGCTATTCCACACATTTACACCTCTATAAGAAATACACTTCTGTCTTATGTTTGTTCTTGTCTTTATTTTTTTTAAGGAATCTGTTCCTCTTAGATCATCAATTTGATTTTATAAAGCACTTTTCACACAGAAAGTTTTACATAAAAATGTTTTTGGGGCATTAAAAGTCTCTACACACATAAGTAAACAACCAAACAGTTTAAAAAAACACACACCTTGTCATAAAATCTCTCCCACACATGTACACACCCCTAACCTGTTTTGCACACACACTCTAGCTTCTGTTTTTTTAGAAGATTATTATTTTGGACATAAACATCTGCCTTGATGCTGCTGTGATGGGAACAGAAATACATAACTGAGGAAAAAGCTATGCACCGTGTGTCCTTGCAGCGAGTGCTACCCCCTTCTGAGTGAACTGGAAAACTGGCAATAACTTGACATAGACAGTTGTTGAAGTCATCTACCAGTCTGACGTCAGTCTGAAAGAGGTTTGACCCACTTCTCAATGCAGAATTTTATCATCTGTGATGTTTGCATAACCCACAGCAACTCACTGGGATTAAGATCTTTAATTGGAATCTTCCATTGTAAGACTCCATTTCTTACTTGGTGAATTTACTGATGTTTTGGGTTAAAGTAGGGTCCACTTCCACTTGGCTTCATTTTTTTTACCGGAGCTGTCACATTTTCCTCCAGCAGCTTGGAGGAATTCATGATGGAGTCTTTTCATACTGTGTTTCCTTGTAGCTGGAGGAGTTTAGACTACAAGCTGATATAGATACACAGAATTTCTCTAAAAAATCATGACAAATTGAAGGGCTAAGAATATTTTAGGATTAAATTTATTATTAATTTATTTATTTAAATATTTAAACCTTACGCTAATGTGGCATTTTTAATTTAAGTTAAACACATACTTCTTTTTTCCGTTTAGTTCTTTTCTTTTTAGTTCTTGTTTAGGTCATTTATTTGATTCACTTGGATAGAAAACTAGCAACAGATTTTCAATTATTATTTATTAGGATGTCTGTTATTGCTAAAATAATTAGCAACCACAGATGTATAACCTTAAATTCTGCTGCTGTTCATTTGTGTGAAGTGTCATTAGAGCTAGAGTCAGATGGGAGCTTCATCTGCTGATTAGTAATTCCAGGTTTTTATTCACATTATAACATCAACCCCTGCGTTTTAAACTGGAAAAGAAAATGACAACAACATGTTTAGATATTCAATATTTAATATAAACCACCTATCAAGTATTAAGTTTCCATTAATTGGTTTCGATTTCAATTCTTCCATCCATCCATCTTGAAAAGACAACCTATTGTATTGAAATTATATTAAATAAAGGTTTTATGTCAAATTTGGCTTGTCTTCGTGTGGTGTGTAATGGGTGTTTTAAAATCATTAAGTGTTTGCCTAAAACGGTTTAAATGGAACATAAAGCATATGCATAAAGAGCATTTTAATGCAGTCATCTGCTACTAGAGTGCAGTATGGCATCAAAGATAAATTTGTTTATAACTGGTGAGGAGTGTGAGTCTACTGAATCTCCAGTAATGATTGTAACCTGGAATGGTGTAAACCATTCAAATGGCAGCTTCCCAATAATGGTGTACAACATGTATGTAGAAAACGTATTTATTTGTCACATCCTGCCTACAAGTTCTCTGATATCAAGAAGTAAAAAATTAATTTCTATACAAAAAGGCTACCAGACATCAAAGCAATTATAGTTTGAAGATGGCGTCAAGTTGTACAAATAATTTGTTTTATTCCTAATCAATGAAAAATGTTAGAATCCAACTTCGATCAGTAACAAGGATAGTAAAACAGCATTGCATGTAACGGATCATATTAAGAATAACAACGGATCAGAACAGAGGCATGAACACAAAGTACTAAGCTGTGCCTGTTAGTTAGTTAGATAGATAGATAGATAGATAGATAGATAGATAGATAGATAGATAGATAGATAGATAGATAGATAG
>JBAMHV010031266.1:0-11850 GCA_037177535.1 Pseudomugil gertrudae | reverse complement strand
CCCATTTACAGAACAGTGCACAGAAACGTCCCCATTTACAGAACAGTGCATAGAAATGTCCCCATTTACAGAACAGTGCGCAGAAACGTCCCCATTTACAGAACAGTGCATAGAAACGTCCCCATTTACACAACAGTGCACAGAAACATCCCCATTTACAGAACAGTGCGCAGAAACGTCCCCATTTACAGAACAGTGCACAGAAACGTCCCCATTTACACAACAGTGCACAGAAACGTCCCCATTTACAGAACAGTGCACAGAAACGTCCCCATTTACACAACAGTGCACAGAAACATCCCCATTTACAGAACAGTGCGCAGAAACGTCCCCATTTACAGAACAGTGCGCCAGTGCGTCCTCCAGCAGGGACGGATGAAACACGCCCTCCAGCAGGGACAGATAAAACACGTCCTCCAGCAGGGACGAATAAAACACGTCCTCCAGCAGGGACGGATAAAACACGTCCTCCAGCAGGGATAGATAAAACACGTCCTCCAGCAGGGACAGATAAAACACGTCCTCCAGCAGGGACAGATAAAACACGTCCTCCTGCAGGGACGGATGAAACACGTCCTCCAGCAGGGACAGATAAAACATGTCCTCCAGCAGGGACGGATAAAACACGTCCTCCAGTAGGGACGGACTTCCTACCATAAAGACTTGTTTGTAACAAAACCACTTTGTTGATGAAACTTCTCATTTCCAGCTGAATAAATGGAGCATTTTAAACACAGATGTGTGTGTGTTTATGTGTGTGTGTGTTACCTGAGGCCGTTGCAGATGCTCATAGCCACAGCAGAGCCCTCCATGTTCTGAACGAAGCCTCGGTACTGACAGTGGTTCTGCAACACAGACGGGTGATACCTGGTCATTCCAGCAGGTGGAGCTCCACCTGTAGCTGTAAAGGGCTCTGAAAGAATCTCCCCTTTCACCCAGAGTGGACTGGGAGAAGAAAATCTGTACTGGTATGTCAACCTGAAAGCTCTTCCTAGATAAAGTTTACAAACTGTGTCTGCTGGAGATGTTTCCTCCTCCAGGCTCTGCTAAAGTGAATGGAGATTTATTTATCAGCAGGATGATGCCGTCAGAATCTCTGCGATAAAAATATGTAAACAGGCTCACATGTTCTCCACAAACATCAACACAATCTGACCCAAAAGTACCACACTATCAGCCCACAATCAATAACTGATAAATTCAATCACAAATCTGCAGACTCACCGTTAATGTGATGAATCATGGTTCAAAATGCCCTAATAACTATTTACTGCAGGATGATCTGCTGTTTTAATCAGTAAACCAGTTAACCAGTCAGAACAACCGGCTAAAGCCTGAACACAACTAGTTACGCAACTAATTAACCAGTGAAAACAACCAGTAACTAACCAGTGAAGCACTTTGATTTGTCCTGAACATGATGTGCTATAATGTGTTACCTTAAATAATCAACATACTGGTTTCACACTGAAGACAACCAGTTAATCATGCAATGAACCAGACAGACGTACTGGGCTTACTGGGTTTATACCCGTCAATCCTGAAGACGAGCTAGAGAACATTTACTCAGCATGTCAGAAATCTGGATGTTCGTTCTTAATCTGACCTCATTTTACTTCACACATCCGAACTGTAACACAAACAGGATTTTATCAGGAAAACTTCTCTCCCAGTTCCCTCTCTCCCAGCTCCCTCTCTCCCAGTTCCCTCTCCGGCAAGTTGGGAAGTGCTGATTCATGCTTTAATTTCCTGGATTAGATTAGTGTAATGTCCTGCTCTCTGGTTTTACCATTAAAAGGTCTAAAAGTGCTTTATTTGTGTGTGTGTGTGTGTGTGTGTGTGAGTGAAAGAATACAGGAAGTGTGTTTTTTAAATTGCTTTGTCATCCATCTTGGTGTGTGAAGGCTTGTTTAATATACATGAATTGTTGCAAATTAAAGCTCTTTTTGTTGGCCTTCACTTTACAAATAAAGTTTTATTTGATTTAAAAGAAGTGCAGCTTCTTCCACCATCATCATCATCCTCCATGGCAGCTGATGAAGGTCCTGCTGTGGTAAACGTTGCTTTGTGTTTACTTTAATCCCACAGGTTCTGTGCACCACCTCTCTGACAGTAGCTGATTGGCTGGTACAGAAGCAGAAAGGTTTAAAAAGCATCTGATTGGTTCATCCTGGCGTCCGTATGTAGGAGAACCAATCGGCCTGCAGATAAACGTTTCACAGGCTGATTGTCAGGAAATAAAGTTCTGTGCTGATTATTTAGATAATTAAATTACTCAAACACACAGGGACCACAGCTAAAGGGGAAGGTGTGGATATATCTGAGGGAGCAGCCCAGTATAGACCAGTCTGACCTACAAATAAACTTTATTTATAAAGCGGGTTTCATGCCACAGGCAACACAAAATGCTTTACATGATAAAATCTATTCAATTAAAAACACCCAAAAAGTCAACATAGCAATGTTAAAACACACACACACACACACACACACACACACACAGATAAGCCCTCCCCAATGTGACTCACTAACTTCTGTCTCAACTCAAACTATTTATATATCCAAACCATTGGCTGCTGGGAAAATGGCCAGTATGCCAGTATCCCTCGTGCCTGCTCGCTGTGACACATCCAGTGTTCCCATTGGCCTGAGCTAAGCTCTGCTAAAACATCCAGATAATGTCATCTGAGGACCTGATTGAGAGCAGTTAGTGAGTAATCAGCCCATAGGAACTCATACTTCCTGTATCAGCCCACGAAACCCTTCCCCTCTTCCTCTGTGAGCAGTTTCTTCATCGTTTTCTCAACTCTCACTTCCTCATCTTCATGTTCTCACAAACTGGCCGGCAAACGGCCGTCTGCGAGGCAGATTTGGTCCTGACGGGGAATAGTTTGTCCCCCGGGAGACACTGAAGTCTCTCCTAACCATCGACGTGATGAAATCCTCAAACAGGAAGTGACATCATACCTCTAGTTTCAGCTACCAGGACACATTTCAGAGGACTTTGATGTTGTTGTCTCAACTTCTAAAGTCCTTTCTTCAGAAAACAACCAGAATCATTCACCGTGTAAACAAACAAGTAAAAGAAAATCTTATTAACCTGAACATGATGTGAGATGTTTCCACAGTTTACAGATAGCTGGAAACACCAGCTGGTCTGGTTCCATTTCACACCAGCATCATGCTTCCTGTTCTACTGGTCTCAAACTCCAGACACAATTAGTTTGAAAAAACATATTTACTCTGATGATAAAAACTGCTGAGTCAGCTCTTTTAAGGTCAAACCTCCAACCGACCGAACTGAGTGGAGCTGGTCACATGATGCACTGCACGTTACCTGGAAAGGTGGCCGGGTTGTGATCAGGGATCCATTCTGACTGTAGGTGAAAACAGTGAAATCTGCAGGAAGCAGCAGCCTGGAAACAGAGTAACACATGTTCTGTTCAGCAATGACATGTAAACACCAACATGTAAACAACAACGTGTAAACAAGGGCAGAGGACTGACAGCAGCCGTCAGCTCAGTTTCTGGTTTTTAGCTCAAACTGTGATACCCCGAGGGTCTCTGTGGCAGCAGAACCAGAACCACTAAACCCCCCTATAGAGAAAAACAGAAATCAGCTGTCCCTCTGTGGTTTACAGGGTTCCCCGTCGGTCTGGATCAGGACCGGGACCCCTCACTAACAGCTCTAACAGCAGCCTCCTGACCGATGCCGTTATCACAGAGCTTCCCGGTTCTCGTAGCGATGTTCTTCCATGACGGAGAGGAGTTTTCATATCAAACATGTTGCTGTAAACAGTCTGAATGCAGATAGCGCTATCTGAGACATCCGTCCTCATCCGTCCACACAGATTGTCCTTAACACCGATACTAAACACTGATGTGGAGTCCTCTTGCTCAGTGATCTCTATGAGGTAAAGCAACCTCTCTGAGAGCAAAACCAACATTCCCATCATAAAACCTATTAAAACATCTGCTGAGAGACTAAAACAAGCTGACTTCATGACATCACTAACTAATGAGTCTGTTTGCCCAATCCGCTGAGCTATGTTTTGCTGTCCTGGTTCTTCATCGTCATCATCATTGCAGGAGTGTTTTTCTTTTTCACGATCAGAATGAAAGTGTGGATCAAGTTCTGCTCAGTAATTCATCTCTCTTCTATCTCCAAATATCATGTGACTGTGAAAGTAATCAGATTACTGTAATATGTGATATGATCAGACACATCTTAATCCACTTCAGTATTATAAAAACCAAATGTATATAGCAACGTAACTTCCTGTTATTTTTAAAACATCCTTGTTGAATATGGCAATGTTAGCTGCTAATGTAGGAGCCTGCGTTCTTAGCATTAGCTGCTGATGTGGGAGCCTGCAGTCTTAGCATTAACTGCTAACATGTAACATTGTATACAGTCTATGCATGTAAGCCTGCACTCTTAGAATTAGCTGCTAGCATGTAATATTGTATACAATCTATGCATGTAAGCCTGCACTCTTAGCATTAGCTGCTAACATGTAACATTGTATACAATCTATGCATGTAGGACTGCACGCTTAGCATTAGCTGCTAATGTGAGAGCCTGCAGTCTTAGCATTAGCTGCTAGCATGTAATATTGTATACAGTCTATGCATGTAAGCCTGCACTCTTAGAATTAGCTGCTAATGTGAGAGTCTGCACTCTTAGCATTAGCTGCTAGCATGTAATATTGTATACAATCTATGCATGTAAGCCTGCACTCTTAGCATTAGCTGCTAACATGTAACATTGTATACAATCTATGCATGTAGGACTGCACGCTTAGCATTAGCTGCTAATGTGAGAGCCTGCAGTCTTAGCATTAGCTGCTAGCATGTAATATTGTATACAGTCTATGCATGTAAGCCTGCACTCTTAGAATTAGCTGCTAATGTGAGAGTCTGCACTCTTAGCATTAGCTGCTAGCATGTAATATTGTATACAATCTATGCATGTAAGCCTGCAGTCTTAGCATTAACTGCTAACATGTAACATTGTATACAGTCTATGCATGTAAGCCTGCACTCTTAGCATTAGCTGCTAACATGTAACATTGTACAGTGTTTTATCTTTTTAACATAAAACATTGAAAAGACAGAAATGACAGTTTTCTGCACAGGTGAAGATGTGAAAAACTAAAATGAGCTCAATGAGTCTACATGCAGGAAGACATTTGAACATTGGGGAATATTTAAGTGTGTTCATCAGATAACTCCAGAAATCAGGTAATGGTCTGCATGTTAATGGACTAAGAGACACCACAATCACATCAGAACACTTACTGGTTTCTCTCTAGATGAATGACGTGCTCGTTTCCGTCCACAGTGATGATATAGGACACCTGCAAACAGAATCGCATCAGATTTAATGAAGTTTAATGAAGTTTAGTTTCCTGTGCATTAGAGAAGCAGAGGTTGCCATGACAGTAAGACAATAAAGTTTTTATCTGATAGGATAAACACACATGGGCTTCATCGAGGAAAACGAAGAGAGAAAGTCTGGAAGTGAACCTGCTGATGCTGATGGCACCGGCCAAAAAAACTCCTGAAGTTCAAGGTCACCTGACTCACCTGGTAGAGTCTGCATGCGTGTGCTGCAGCTATCAGCAGGTATGTAATTAATAAGGATGAGCACACACACACAGAGAAAGCTACTCTGTGTGTGGGTGTGTGTGGTAGAGGTGAGTGAGGACAGGAAGTCAGCGGTGGTCTCCATCATCAGCATAATCCATCAGTAGCTACTGTGAATGCAGCACAAACTGGGTACTTTATCTCGTAAATACCCAGGTTTGTTACCATGGAGACAGAGATCAGTTCACACTTTTTTATTTTACTTTTTTATTTTATTTTATACCTTTTATGTACAGGGCAGCTCATAGTGCTTGAAAGATGAACTCTGGTTTTGTCTTTTTTTCTATTCATGTGACTTTAAACAACAATAAATTCAACATGGAGATTTTCCTGATTAGTTCCAAATACTACGTCACACAGGCTGAATAAAGACGGACGAAGCCTGCAGGAGGCTTTTGGATGACTTACATAAAACTCTAAGCTGAGCTTACTCAGATCTAATGGGAGCTAACCAGTTAATGGAGTTAAGGGGCTACAGGAGCACGGCTAAAAACTGTGTTGGTGCTACACTCTGCTTTTTTGCTGCAGATATTTGATACCTGACATGTCCATAATTATGCCAAATTTCAAGACTAACATATAAATGGTTTATCACCCCCTCCCCCAATAGTTGAACTTAAAATGGTGTTTTGCACCTGAAGTAAACTGTAGGATTTAAGGTGGACCTTTTTAACATGGAATTCTTTAAGATTTAGCTGTTTTCGAGCCCCTTGTGGACGAGGGGAGAACTGCATTTACATTCAGGGACTGTTCATTTCCATGCATCTTAAATTACAAACACATGGAGGAGGCTCTCTCCTCATGACAAATAATCCTCGTCTGAGGACAAATATGTGTTTATATGTTTTTAAACATGTCCTCACAGGCATTGGACTGCTGCTTATTCTTATCTATCTGGCGTGCAATGAATTCTGGGTGATTGGAGACGTGAAGGATCACACAGGATGTCACAGTTTTTCCCACACACCAGTGATTGCATCATGTCAAGCTCCTCCCTTCTTCCTCCTCCTGAAAGACTACCTTTATGGAGGATGTGCAGCTGACGTCACTGAGTCACCTGACTTTTGTTTTCCGCCCAGTCCGTCCACTAAGCAGTCCAGTCTCAGACCAGTTAAAATGGGACAGATGTGTGTGGAGTATACTTCCTGATCAAAATGGTGATTTCATGCTCCACATTCGGGTGTAGCAGCTTAATAGGCAGGATGAAAAGAACGACCTGTTCTACAGATTCCCGGTGTCGTACGGCGAGACAAATGGATTGCAGCTGTGAGCCGAGAGGACTGGGAACCAGCGCTACCAGCAGATTATGCAGTCAACACTTTATATCACACTACTTATGTAAGGAAAAATGCCCAGTGAGGTATGCATGATCAGAATTTAATGGACAATGCAGAGATGTGGTTGCTTCTGTGAAGGCCTTTCTGTGTGGAGTTTGCATGTTCTCCCCATGTATGCGTGGGTTCTCTCTGGGTACTCCTGCTTCCTCCCAACCACATGACATGCATGTTAGGTTTATAGCTGTGGTTAAAATGTCTGCTTATTATGTGTAAGTTGCTTTGGATAAAAGCGTCTGCCACATGACTGTACTGTATAGTAAGTCTATTAATGACTTCAAATGGACACATGGAAGGACATTATGCTGCTTCTACCACGGTCACTTACAAAAGAAATAAATATTAAATATATATTAATACATTAACGTTTTTTAAACCTTTAAAATCGTTGGTTTTCCCACAGGAAGCGGCTGAATGTATTATTTATCTGTCATTGTGACACGTTGCCATGGTAACTGGCTGTGGTAACCTGCAGCTTGGTCTGCAGCAGCTGTTAACGTATGTTCTGAGTTTCTGTTTCTTTTGTGTTTCACAAATACTATGAAATAAATTATAATGTAACTGGGCACTGACACATTTCTGCTCATTGATTTCAGGTAAATACGTCACATTCTGGCTGATAGAGACGGATACGGAGCGCTTAGTGATGGATTGATGTAAACTTACTGAGACATAATGAGATAGAAGTTTCTGTTGGGTTTCATCCACAGATACTTGCTGTGTGAGTGTGTTTAGGTTTAACCCATGCTTTATCCTGTGTGTATATGCTAGACACTCAGTGGTTATCACTGGACACATGCCGTCCAAAAACGGTCCAACTAGAAACACGTGACTGCACGTCCTCCATACAGCTCAGCTTCTGTTCAATAAAGATGCATTACCTGATTGGGCAGCCGTCCATCCACATCCCTTTTTAGTCTGCCTCCGATTGGTCGGGGGATAGTCAGCTGGTACGAGGACAGGTGTTCGGTCTGCTGAGTGTCTGCAGGAGGAAACATCTGGTTAAGGGTTTGGTTTCATTCAAGTCCGCTACAGACCAGTTAACAGCTCACTTGAACGTTCAGACTCAGATGGAAATATTTCATATAATACTTATACTTATATAATAAAAGGTTAAAACAAAGCCTCCCAGCAGATTTCTGAAGCACAGAAGTGAAGCTTGATGGGCGGTTCCCATTGTCACCATCGTAGCAGCATCATGCGTGATGTTGTTACCGGAAAATACAAAAATGAGCAAAGAGCTAAAGCAGAGAGGGAGGTTGTGACTGTGGGGGTGGATGCTCTAAGCTGCCTGTAGCTAACAGCTAACTGGCTAACAGAGATAGGTGGGTTACACTCTGCTCTTTTGTTGGAAACCCATCAGACAACAGCACACACTCATCACATGTGACAAACTCATGGCCCGCGTGCTACATCTGGCCCGGCATGCAATTCTATCCGGCCCGCGGGATCATTTTAGATCCGGGCCCGGCGATATGAAGCATGGTTAACACAATAAACTACAAATCCCATAATGCAGTGCTTCAAATACCTTGCTGAACGCTTCCCAGGTCAATTATCATCGGCTTCTGTTGCTGCAAGTTATTGCAAAGCTTGCACGTCACGACCTGCAACGTCGTCATGCTAGCTGCTAAATGTGCGCCGGAGTAGAAAAACTACTGCTGACAGTTTGTGAGATGGCCACGCTCAAAGGAAATGCACGTTAAAAGGAAATGTTGGACATTAAATCAGCGCACAAGACAACAACAACTGGAAAAGACAGATTTGGAAACCCAACATCCTTCCATTCTGTTCTATTTTATTTTATTTCATAAATATTAGGATTTTCTTCTCCTACTGTTAAAGGATGCAGATACGAAAAAACACATTTCACTGTACAATTATGCTGTGTATAATTGCTCATGTGACAAATAAACCCTCTTTGACTTTTGACTTTGACACGTCCAAGTGTAACCAACATGAAACTGGCCTGGACAAACTTGTTGGATTACAGCTGATAGTGCAGGGAAAGAAGTGGACTTGTGGAAAGGATGCAGGGAGATAACTGTGCTGGTGAGTTAACAGCATATCTCTGCATCATACAGGAAGCACTGTGCAGCACTGTAACACAAACCACACTTTATCAGAGCTCAAGCTTTAAATCATCAGCCCTTAATGATGCAGGAGACAGATTCAGTGTGCCGACATCAGCGATGATACGTCCGTTCATGGCCAGTAAAGGAGAAAGCTCCACTGTTTAAATGGGAAAAACCCAGTTGCTGTTTTTGGCTGGCGTAAGAGCTCATTACACCAGCTCAAACCTGCAGCTGCAGGATTACTGACATGCATGATGCAGGCACAATGCGGGCAAGCTGCTCTTATGGGAGACACGAATGCACCAGTGCAACTTGCCTCACCTCCCCTGATGCCATGTACTGTTGAACCAAGTCGGCACAGCGGTGTTCCCAAGCTGCCAGTGTGCACAGGGCTTTGGTGACATGAAGCACACAGAGAAACCCGCAGCAGAGCTTCAGGGGACTCGAACCTTGTTGGTAGCACATATTTGTGTGAGAAGTTTTTCTCGGTGATGAAGACTAATAAACAGCAGCCAGGAGGCGTCTCACTGAGGAGCATCATGAGAGGCCCTCACAGCAAACATGACAGAACCTGTCACCAAAAAGCATTTAGCTCTGATAAAATGACTTAAGTCTGAAAAATATTCAATGTTTTGGTTTATTTAGTGTCACATTTTTACTGCCTGTGTTATTCTGACAGGATATAAATATCTTAACAGATTTAAAGTTTTATTTGATCATTTCCAGAATAGCATTCCTGTTTTTTACCCATATTAGGGGTAAAAAAAAAAACATGTAGTTTTAGTGTGTTTAATAAATGTTTATCCTGTTTGGCCCCCGACCTGAAGCGTGTTTGGCCCCCTGTGTGATTGATTTATGATCTACGTGAATGAGTAATAAAAAAACTCAGGGTTTATTTTTTAGATTTAAATTGGATCGCTAATGGCTAATCAATGAAACACACCAAGCAGTAAAAGTATTTTCAATAAAATGAATAATTTAGTGGAAGATCTGATCTGCTGAATCATTTAGCAGGTTGTAATGGCTACATTCATCAAACCTCTATCATCAGGTTTCCATGGTACCCTGAAAGCACCGCTAACCAACATCTGTGATGCTGCCTTTAGCTTCACATCCTGGATTTACTTCAAACCATCACGTATGAAGTAAAATAAGTACAAATAAAATTTTCTGAAGCATGAGATCCTTCATGCATTGAGCAACATGTCTTTCACTGAGATTGTGTATGTTTTATTAGCCCACTACACCCAGTAAAGCAAAACTTTCAGAGGGTCCAACAGTGGTTGCATTATTCTGCTTTATAGATGCTGAAAGATCAACCGTCTTTACAATCTCTTACTGAGAAATATTTTCTCTGTTCATTCATGATTTGCTGATGGAGTTTGTACCAGAGGTGTGATGCAACCCTCACCTGTTAGCAGTTCATTTCCACATTACAGTAATAATCACATTACTGGTAAATTTCATGTAACTTTCTGGTGTAATTAAAGTTGGAACATCTTTTATTGGGTATTGATGTAAATGTGTAACTGGAATGAGAGTCTGCCACCAGAAAATGGCAGAGCTGAGCGTTCCCTCCAGGTCGGGAGCGAGATCCTGCCTGGAATGGAGCAACTTCTCAGTGAGATGGTACTTCTGGTTTCCATCGAGAAGGGATGAAACTATTACTGATGCATCTTTTACCCGACTACTGCTACACTCCTGAGCAGAAATTGTGTTTCATGTCTTCTCGTGTCTGAAACGGTTTTCTTTAATTACAGCAAAAGGAGCGTTACTTCTAGATGCTCACTTTTAGCTGTCAGTTGGATTTCATGACGTCCAGCTGGCATCTGCATTGCAACGCATCTACAAAAACACAAAAGTGACTTTTCCCACTGGGATGCGGACATCGGTCCGCTCGGTTATCCAGGATGCAGCAGGATGCACATTCTGAGGAGCCTGATGGGGACATCTGGTCAGTATGCCTCCTGGACAGCTGCATGAGGAGGTTTTCCAGGTTTATCCCTTTGGAGGAAGGGATGCTGAAGGGACTACATCTTACAACATGTCTGTGAACGCTTCAGGATCCACTAAGATCTAGAAGAAGTCTGGGTTTGCTCAGGCTGCTGGCTCCTGGGTGGATCCATGCATTTCTGGATCAGACAACAAGTTGGTCTCATTAGCAGCAGAATGGTGGGATCACATCATATCCTCCATTTCATAGGATAAAACAAACAGAAACCAGTTTACAGCACAAACCAGCTCCAACATCCTCACAGTGACACAAACACAAGGATACACTGCCCGTCTGTTCACAACACAGCAGATTACATGGTTACCAACCCGAGTGTGTGGGAGTTCTCATCTGTAACTATAGCAACAGCTAACGACCTTTCCATCCCGTCAGCCTGCCTGCAGCCAGAGTCACGTGACCACCTGGCAGCTTCACTCAGCTGCTCCCACTCAGCAGGATGAAGATGTCTCAGTGTGATCCAGACCTGACTGCAGGAACCAGACAGGCTGGGAAGAGGTCTCAGAGTGGTCCACAAGATGGCTCCTTCAGGTGAGAAGAATAAGATCCAGGAAACCAGCCTTCGTGCTGTCTACCAAATGTTTCCTGGGATGTTCTAGATCCCGGAGGACCAGCAGTCAAACCAGGGCGGGAGTTTCTTCCCACAACTTTGTTGGTTCCTGGTTCTTACAGTTGGAAACGTGGAAAAATGACAGGAACGTGCTCGGAACACCTCACCAGGAGGCATCCTAACCAGATGCTCGAGCCACCTCATCTGGCTCCTCTCCATGTGGAGGAGCAG
>JBAMHV010030859.1:0-11868 GCA_037177535.1 Pseudomugil gertrudae | reverse complement strand
GGATTGTTTGGTTCTTGTTGAACTTTTGTGTTAATTGCTTGACTTTTGTTTGGTCTAATTTACCACTTAATGTAGCTGATGGTTTGTTTGTGTTTGTATATGGTTTGCTAATAAACCAAATTTATTTTAAATACCTTTTTTTGTTCATAATGTTGCCACCCCTTCTCCCCCTGGACAAACTTCCTATGGGGGGGGTCGTAACACAGGTGAAACTGATCCACTATCAATGTTATTTCCTCACTGGACAGATTATCATACAGAAGTGTGAGAGACCTTGAGTTACATGCTAATGATTATATGTTCCCTTTTATTTTTGGAGCATTATAAGTAACTAGGGAGAGATTTCTCGTGTGGAAAGCATCCTCTTGAAGACATGAGAAATTGGAGTAAGTGCATCCTTTGATGGAATTGCTGGTGCAGGGGAGGGAATAACAGTGACTCATAAGTGTACACAAATGCGCTGAAGTTACATCAACTCATAAACAAAGCAAATCATTTCTGAGCAAGATGACGCTTCAATATCCACAATATAAAGGTGAACGGCATTTTAAATAAACACCTGCATCAGACAGCTTCGGTTCTTTATGTGGCACAAAGTTACATGACTTAATGAATCAGGTGTTATTTTCACTTCCTCACGCTATTTTCCTTTCACCTGCAGTTTTTCTTCCAGTGTGAACTGAGCTGAAAGCTTACATAACCCAATAAAAGTCTAAGTTTGACACCAGATATGTGTATGCTAGATAATAATAATCATTTTAAATCTTCACCACATTAATTTGACATGCTTTTGGTCATCTAGGTAACTTTGTTTTAACTGAGAAAAAGGCCAAAGTGAAATGAAAGTAATGAACACCAATCAAATTGTAGCTGCCTGTGTTTTGTTTTAACAGTCAAGTAGCAGCAGCAGTTTTGTTGCACATGCTACATGTACAGCATGGATACAGCCTGCAGTTAGACAGACTCTCACAGTGCATCACAAAGGACGAGTATTACTCAGTTCTGCAGTAATCAATCAAAGCATGCGTCCTTGACCATCAGAATGCAATAGTGATCTGCTGGTCATCAAGATCACTCAGTCAGCTGTGCTGTCATCAACACATTTGTACCTTAAAGCTGTTTTTCAGTTTTTTCATGATGAAATTTTCTAAATATATTTCCCTCCTCCACTTCAGTCTGTGGGTTCAGACAGAGTCCATTTCAGATGTTTGTGTAGGTGGGAGTGCTTATTAGAAGTATGTGTCTGGAGATTGAAACATCAAACGCTCTTTCAGTCTCTCACATTGTAGAATGACAGTAAATGCACCATTTACTGGCATGTGTCAATTTGCCAGAGACAGGTATACACAATTCCTCACAGCTCCCAGTGGTGACAAGTAGGCTGAATCGCAGCCAGTGGGAGGACTAATCAAAGCTAAAACGGGCAGATAAACACACAGTTGATAATGTAGACAGATGGCATGCAAGACTTTCTTTACTTTTAACTCCTTAAATTGGTTGTACCTTGACAGGCTTACAAGTCATTATCAATAAACAGTTGACACACACACGCACACACATAATTTAACCATGCTGGATAGTTAGATTACAAACATAGCCTAGCTTCCTCATGTTACATCCCGAACTTTAAAGCATTTTCATTAGTACTCTTTATTATTATAAACCCTGGCTTATCAAAAGATCTCTATTAAAAGCTGTTGCACTTCAACAGCTGGGAAGCGATTAGTTCTTCTTAGAAATGGGACCTCTGGGATTTAAAGGGTTCACACTAATGGTAAATAGTCTACATTTATATCCTGGTTCTATTAAATAAGTATGTAAAATTATTTTCCTGTCATGTCATTTAGTGACAAATTGAACTTCCTTAAACTATATAAATATATATATATATATATATATATATATATAGAGAGAGAGAGAGAGAGAGAGAGAGAGAGATTGCTCTCATGTCCAGTGTCGCAGCAGCTGCTAGTGATCGATATATCCATCCCCAATGATGGAAATATCAGGAAAAAGGAGCATGAGAAACTAGAGAAGAATCAAGGCCTCGAGGAAGAACTGGAGAAGGCCTGGAGGGTGAAAGCAACATTAGTACCCATAGGGCCAAATCTACTAAGATCTCAATTTGCGTGTACTAATTAGCGTGTGGGGTGGGATCGTGGTTAGTACTTGATCTACTAAGATTGCTCACGCAAAGGACTGTGGGTGCAAAGTGTCGGAGACACGCCTATTTAATTGAGGATTTAGTGTGTGTTCTAGCCCATGTTGCTTGGGGATGTTATGCAGCAGGTGACAATCTGAGCTACTTTTTCCAGCCTGTACAGCAGTGCTCCTCCCGTCTGATCCAAACAACAGAACCTGCTCTTCAGTATTACGACGGTGCGCTCCACAATATTCTGTCTGTGGATATGGGCATCGTTGATTATACCTGGTCTCTCTCAGTGGTCTGGATGAGAACAGGTGTCAGGAGGAGGGGTGTAGGGGGTATGCACTGTCACCTTAAAGACACAAACCCTTTTGCTCACTGTTAGTAGATCAGTTTGTACTTTTTTAGCGTGAGCAACGAGTTTGCACACATTTTAGTACACACAAACCTTTAGTAGATTTGGCCCATAGTCATCGGAGCAGTGGGGGCCGTGTCCCCCACACTGTAGAAGTGACTCCAACGGATACCAGGAGAAACATCAGACATCTCTGTCCAGAAGAGCTCAGTCCTAGGAACAGCTAAGATACTGCATAGGATCTTCAAGCTCCCAGGACTCTGGTAGAGAACCCGACTTTGAGATGAACAGCCACCCGCCCTACCCAGGGGAGATGGGATGGGTGGGTGAGGGAGGACTATATATATATATATATATATATATATATATATACAATTAACATTGACTGATTAGCTTTTAACTGACTAACTTTAGCACATCAGCACAGTGAGGAGGTAAAATGACATTATTTAAATACATTTTGGATTTTTATTAGAGCTGTCACAGTAATGCAAAAACATTTATCCAAAAAAATATTACTCATGCCCCACTTAAAATTTAAATTATGTTTGAAAGCTAATATTTGCATATCATTGTTTTGTCACAGTGGTGAATAGAATCAACCAAAAAAAAAACAATAATAATAAACAACAACACATGATCCAAGGCATACCTCTGCTAACTGCTGGGACAGGTTTCACCGTGACCCTGAATTGGATGAAGTAGTATATAAAATGAATGAATGGTGTCCAAAAATGCTATTAGAAAAAAAACAGCCAAACCATCATTCTGTCTGCTTTAATGCTAAACAAGTTATGTTGGAAAAAAAGAGCAGTGCTATTTTATAAATCAGAATCATCACTGTGACAACAACACATATCCCGCTGTTATTTTATTTTAGGGTTTGTGTTCAAAACATTTGCAAACCACTGGTCTATGTTAAAAAATATACTTCTTATTTGGGAGGTGTGTAACATTTATTCAAGCATAAAGACAAGGCCATAAAACAGAAAAGGGATTAAAAATGTATGCTTTGCATAACTAAACATTTTCAGCGTGTGAGAACTGTTGTTGCAAAAGACAAAATGACTGAGCAGATTTTAAATTACCTTCTGTCATTTATGTGTGGCGAGAGTTTGTCCTAAAGCAAAACAGCCACAACAAAGCTGTTACAACAATGACAAAACTAAGCATGTTCTCACGCATCTGTTTAACTCCCAATCTACCTGTCTGACGTATAATTAAGAGAGTAGGGGATTCATAAAAGAGTCAAAAGAAGTTACAGGTGTGGTTGTATTCAGGTATGCTGCAGAACAACATCATTACATCAGCCCAATTTAGTACGTGAAGGTTGAGTCATAACATAAAAGAAACAACAAATGACATTGCAAATTGTGTTAAAGCTACGCATTGAGTGCATCTCTAAATTAGAGGTAAACAATTTCAGACTAACATATGGTGTGATATAGTTGTAAAATATATTTTAAAAAAGTTTAGACTTTATTAAACATAAAAATAAATGTGATTCATGGTCTCATTCGTTCATTTTTGGGGCCAATATGCTAGAGTCACTACATCACTTTATATTTCAACTTACAAAGGGAATGCTATCTGAAAAAGAAAAAAGACTATCTGTCCTAAAAACAAAGTTAAGAAATATTTAAAAGGAAAAAACAAGCACGCACAGATAAAACAGCATTAACATTTTATCATGAATCTAAAATGTTGTCTGTAATTCACAGTTTGCATGTTTGTGGGTGAAATTGTGGAAATTTTGGTTGGTTTTGGTTGCTTGCTTTATAAACTGGCTATACTATAAAAGTTTTTGCTGTTTGTTCTGTTTGCTGATATACATTACTTATGCTTGCAAACATCACTGGGTAATGGGTTTATATTTAATGGATCACTGCACTCATATCGTGTCTCGGCTGAAATGGCGGCTCAAACAGAAAATAGAAGTCGGGTATTATGAAAGATTTCCTGTTGGAAGGAAACACAAAGCTTAGCAGATAAAAGTCTCTTTTTTCTTTTACAACACAAGCTGACAACAAAAGAAGCTATTATGTCATACCTTTTAGGTTATGGATGTAAGTAAGAATAACTATCCTGAATGGTTGGGTCAGTACTGCAGTGCTGTTTCCCATAGACTATGATAAAATCAGTCTTCACAGTCAGGCTCTGTACTGTTTGGCTTTTGGTTAAAAGCTTTTATGTTGTCTGCTTACACTGTCAACACTAAACTTGTTTAGCAACAGAGAATAAGTCTACATCCCTGTTGACATGTAAGCTTTACCATAACATAATCTAAACAGCATCTGTGAATGTGTGCCATCACCTCTACTGAAAATTCAACTGATTTCTTTAAGCGATTCCTCAGTGTGAGTAATTTTACATCGGAAAATCTCGACTGACACACTTTAGGCTGTTTATCTCAGCATGGTTTTTGTAAGTCTGATTTGATTTGACAAACATTTTCTTTTCTGAACGTGTTCCACATTACGGTATATCAAAGTGGACCCTTCCTCTCAGATTGTGGCAGTTTTGCAAAAAGATGACAAACAAATGTTATTTTTCATGGTAGAAATTGTCTCTGCTCTAAAAATGCTTAGAGTCACGGTGTTCTTTAGTTTCCCAGCCTCAAAGCTTAAGGGTGCACCGACACCTGCTCACAACACTAACAGCCAAAGAGAAAAATGCACACAACTTGTTTTAAAAGCTTAGATTCAGAAAGAAAAAAGATCAAGTGAATATTCTTTTAGATGTCACGTAAGGACATATCACCCGTACCTTGTCTCCACCACTGTGTGTCTTTATTATCTCCCCTGATACCTGTAGCAAACAGCTTCGGTTGGTTACCAAACATTCACTTCCTTATGTGGGAGGTGTGGCACAAGGTTACATGACTGAATGACACGTGTTACTTTTACTTCTTAAACTGTTTTCCATTCACTTTAAATCTCTCTTCCAGTTTAGTTCACACTGTCTTGATCGCTCTCTAGATGGTGATTTGGAGGCATTGATTATAGTTTAAACTAATTGGACAGATGGCAGTGTGTGTTTTACCCAATGATAGCAACTGCCATAAAACTCAACAACCAGGCTGAGTATTAAGGCCCATTTAGTTTGCGTGCCCTATTTAACCCCCTGCCCACCACACTTCCCTCATTTTCCTTCAAGTAGATACAAAAATATTACAGGATGGGACATTTATGGGTCAAAAAAACATGTAAAATGATAAAGATCAAACCACAACACTGGAAATGCATACCATTTCATTAGAGCATTTTTACCACATAAACACTAGAGATGTTTAGGTTTAACATCAGTGTTCATATCAGTAGTACAACTCTTTTTGCTGGGGATACAACCTCCAACTGGAAATGTAGGGGAAGAGATGTGGGACAACAGCTGTTTGGAGTGTGAATGAGACATGTGATGCAGAAATGAGGTCTGCAGGAAACACCGTTTCTTTACAACACCCTGAGAAAAGTAGGTGAGGCATCATATTATATCAATATGGGTACTGCCTGTACCTGCGCCTTTCCAAAATAGCAGCAAATGAGTGGAAAGCTGCATGCAGGTCAGCAGAAATCACTGTCACCAGCACACACACAAAGTTGCAAATGCTCCAGAATATTTGCTGACATGTTTGTATTTTGTGTCACCTACTGATGGTCCAGAGGTTTTAGTGGAAAATCTCAGCAAAAAGTTGGCTCGCTGTTGCAGACGTTCGCGTCCTCACATTCCACCGCTCCGGAAAATCTTCAGGACACTTCAGGACTCCTGGGCATGCATCAAAGCAGCTTTATGCTTTCTACATCTGTGCAGCTCTGTGAGCGTGTCAGGATGATTTTTAGTTTGTTTTTAAAAGAAAATTTAAAGATAATAAGTTTATATTCATATCCGGTAATGTCTTTTCTTTTGTAAACTATTGGACTGTATAACTAACTACATTTACTGATTATATATTAATGTAATCTGATTAAAATTTATCAAAACATTTACATTTTTTCTTTCTCTTTGGTTTTTTTTCATTTAGATTTAGCATTTTGTAAACAATATTTTGTGTTCCAGATAAAGTTTTAGCATAATACATTACTTGAATGGTAATGTCTTAAATGTCCTTTTTCCTTTTATGCTCACAAATACTAACAGCTGATTAGCCTGTCCCATGACAGCATGTCAACACAGTTAGACATGTAGACATGGTCAAGACAAGCAGAACCAGGATGAAGGGGCCTGCTTTGGATCCTTTAGTTGCTTGACCTTGTTACTAACAATGTCCATCACTTTATCACCACATGGAGGGTAATAAATGTTTTTTAATGTGTGTGCTTTCATGTTTTCACATATCTATCTATCTATCTTTTTTTAATATGCAGAGGTTGTTTTCCTATAAAGCGCTATGTGTTGTTGGTTGCATGAAAAGTGCTTTATAAAAATATTTTGATCCTCTGATTGTTACTCCCAGCAGGATGATGCACCATGTCACAAAGCTTGAATCATCTCCAACTGGTTTCTTGAACACAACAATGGTTTCCACAGTCACCAGATCAATCCAATGGAGCTGCTTTGGGATGTGGTGGAACAGGAGATTCTCATCATGGATGTGCATCAACTGTGTGATGCTATCATGTCAATATGGAGCAAATGTTTCAAACACTGTGTTGAATGCATGACACCAGGAAGGAAAGCAGTCCTGATGGCAGAAAGTATCTGACCTGCTTATTTGCAAAATGTATATAATGATGGGAGTTTATATATATGGCTTCATCTTGTCTGTGTAAATTTTTCTGAGCATGTCAGAAATTTTATAATTGATTTATTTATATTTTGTCATGTGTGTATTAACTTGGACTCAACATTAAAAAATGAGGTAAGGATTATCAATTCCATATAGTAGTTTCTTGTTTTCTTACCAATATTTTTTAGGTTTTACAATTTTGAATTGCATTTGTTGATGGAAAAAAAACAATTTGCTACATTTATGTTTATTGCTTAGAAAACTTTCTACCTGCTACCATGTGCTCTAATAGTATAATAGAGTGCATTTCATCTGGAAGCCAGCGCACAGCCTGGTATGTATGTGTGTTGAGATCCAGCACAAGGATTGCAGTCAAGACATCACACCTTCAGCTTCATCATAGCCAATTAAAAAGGCCTCCGCATGAGAGAGGGAGAAAGTCCTGAAATATAAACTTTCACATTGAGAGGTTAAAAATAAATCCCTGAATCATCAGGAAAAATAACTGGTTTCCATAATACAAATGGAAAAACTGATTTAATGTATTATTTTCTATAGTTATGCTGAGTTGTGCTTGTGTGTGACAATGTGCTGGTATTGTGGTAAATGTGGGGTCAGTGATGACAGATAATAAAGAATGCTGGTTCCTATAAGAGGAAGCGCATAAAAGTAGAACATTTACAGGTAAAAATGTTTTGATAATTTAGATATTTTATGTTATGTTTTGTTGTATTTCTAATTATCGTTGGCAACAAGTCAGAGGACTGGAGTTAAATATCGTTAAAAATATCAAAATGAGCTGCAATTCAACCTTCATGGTTAAAGTCTCTGAAAATGTTTATGTTGAATTACTTAAAAAACAAAAGTCTGGAATGACTGTCCCTTTACATCCAGGGTAAAGTCATCCCAAACATCTGAGCAGCAAAGCACATTCCTCTGATCTTAATCAGTTTCAGTCCAGACAACTGCTGCCGAAAGCCATGGATGCTTGTGTCCCTTTCTTCCTCATTCTGATACTCAGGTTGGACTTCAACATGTCTACATGATTATATGTATTGAGTTGCTTGTTAACAACCTAACAAAGTTAAATTAATTCTACCTAAGTGGCCAGTGAGATTATATTCAAGGCTGCAAAGTAGGTTGTGATCTTAAACTCTCATGGTTCACACCAGATCATGAAGCAGCTGGGATACAGATCATTACCTCCACATCATGGTTCTCAGTGGAAATAGGCGGAGTATCCTCCATGGATGGAGAATGAGATCCTGCCAGTAGTGGAACTGAAGAACAGGCCAATCTGTATGATGTCCAGTGATGCAGGCAGCTGCAAGAAGTGGCTAAGAAAAGAAAAGTCTGAGCTTTCCAAGACTGCTAGCTGGCTGGATGCCAAGTAAATATGCTGTGAAAGTGGAATCTTTCGTGTTTATTTGGTTCTAAATTGGTGGTCTGTTGCTCTGCAACACTGTTTATAAGAGCTCCATCCAATGTAGTGCACACAGCACACAACCATTTAAAACAGATTAAGGCAAATCCTGATACATTTAGTCATTTCTATTAAAAGCAAAAAGCGTTTTCTACTGAATTCTAAGGATGTCCTAAACCTGCAGTGTGTGCTGCTGCAGTTTCTTTAAACCTATTCTGACAGTCTTTTTTTTTTCCTTAACATTTTTCCTCAGGGTGTGCTCTGTCACATCTTTGCCCTCATTTGCTGCACCTCTAAAGCAGCTTTCTCTGTGTGAAGTCTGCCAGATAACACTTCACTATTCAGAGCACGAGAACTGTACTTATAGCACTTAGCGACTACACTCAGATGGTTTAGGGTTTCATGTCCAGTTGATGGGGAGCCGAGCAACTGATGCTAAGACAGGAAGATGATGCTCCTATTTGATATTTGTGCTTAAACTATACACAGTCAAAAACCTCATTCCCCAAAAACTAATATATACCTCCTTCTGCATTGTGTGGTGTTTAATATGGCTCTTTTTTAGGTAAGTGATGTTAATAGGGATAAGTGTCCAAAGCAACTTCATATTTCTTCATCACTTAAGTTGCAATGGCAACTTTATCAAAAGAGCCATATTAAACACCACACAATGTAGCATGGTGGTGCAGTGGTTAGCGCTGTGGCCTCACAGCAAGAAGGTTGCCGGTTTGAGCCCAGGCTGGGGAGGGTTGTCCGGTGACCTTTCTATGTGGAGTTTGCATGTTCTCCCCATGTATGCGTAGGTTCTCTCCAGGTACTCTGGCTTCCTCCCACCTACAAGACATACATGTTAGGTTAAATTAGCTATGGTTAAATATGTCTGCTCATCATGACGCTTTGGATAAAAGCATCTGCCAAATGACTGTACTGTATAGTATAGTATAGTATAGTAAGGAGGTTTGGCAGGTATGTCACAATGACAATGAAACTAGCACAACAGTTCAATCTACCTTCTCTTGTTCTTCTTCACAACACTTTGACATGCAGATATAATCTGGTTTGCACTCTAAGAGCCGAGGTGAATGCACAGGAAGGGCTGTGATCCTCTGTAATCTTCTGCATTGTAAACAGCATTTCTCCATGTTTTGACCAACTTTTGGATTGAAGCATTGCTTTTCTTTAATACAGCTTAAATAACCAGCTTATCATTTAACTTTTATAATCAAACAAAATTAAATGCATTAGTCAAAAATAACTATAATCCATAACTGGAAATGTGCAGCTCAGTTTGGATAATAGGAAGCTTCAGGTCCCTGGTAGTTTTTAAGATGGCTGTTAATGAATTTTGTTCCTTGCCAAAGAGCAGACTTTCTGTGTTTCACAGTGAACGGGATTATCACATATGGGACTGGCTGTTGTCTTGTGATGGACTGGCAGCCTGTCCAGGGTGTACCCCGCCTCTCACCCAATGATTGCAAGGATAGGCCCCAGCTACCTGCAACCCTTCATTGGAATATAGAGTAAATGTAATGGATTAGACTGGTTGTTCTTTGAAACAAAAACACATGATCATATTCAGATGCTAAATTATCCATATCTGTTCACCTCCAAGACTCCAGGATCACCCATTTCTTGACTCTTTGGTATCTTGATTTTGTTGGGAGGTTGTCAAGTGGATGGCAGGTCAGTTGGCTAGCACACCGTTGCTTTAAGCATAGAACTTGGCAGGTCAGGCTGTCAGTCTGATATAGTTTGATGGTGGACCGTGTGGTTGACCCAGTAACTGGATGATTGGACATGTGGCGTTGGTTAACAGAGCAAAGGATGAGGAGGGGGGGCAGAGGTTCATGACTGCTGTTTGGCACGTGAAACAATGTGTTAATCCGGCACACAGCAGTTCTGTCACCATGCATCTGATCAACTGACCCTGGGTGTGCATGTGTACACACACACACACACACACACACACGCACACACACACACAGTGTAGGTGTGAGAAGTGCTCACTAAATACATTTTTCTGTCGATAGATTAGAAACTACTCTTGCTTTGTAGAGCAGCCTTAATCATAGTTGAGGAAACTGTTCTACAAGGGCATCCCACCCAAATTATTTTAAAAGATTGAAAAAAGGACTTGCTCCTTTCCTGCTGTCGTCCTGGGGATTTGGGCTGAGGTGTTTCCTCCTAATCACATAGTGTTATTTATATATGTGTGTGTGCATATATATCTTTATATATACGTGTGTGTGCATCTTTGTTAAAAAGCATAAGTATTTCAGCATAAAAACATTTTTTGTGACAGTGAGCTGTATCTCTTTCTTTTGTAATAAACAAAACTGCAAAAAATCTGGTAAAAACCTTTGAAATTATTAGTTTTGTTAGATCTTACACATAAATGCATTGTAGGCGCATGAAAGACCCAGCCATGATGGCGGCCGCTTGATACATCGGCTCCCATTGTACAGTAACGTCAAAAGGCAGCGTAGTGATCTGCCTTTTTACATAAATAATTTTTCTATTAGAAACTGACTGCGCATGTGCTAACACACACACACACACACACACAAAAAGTCACAATATTATGAGAGGTGAAGACTGAGCGGCACTGTGAGGGCTTCAATAGATGGCGTGGCTTTAACCGTAATGGTGCAATGAAGTGTCACTTGTGCAGCTTCTCTGCCAGGCCAGTAGGAGGCGGTGTTGAGGTTTTTCTTTTAATTATTAAACTATGAGAACCAGTACATAAATGCAATCACTTTCATGCAGATAGATATTACAGGCTTCAGGAAATTGTAAAAAAGAAAACGTATATTAAAAATAATTATACAAAAATGTTTTATTAAAATACAAATTGATTATTAAAATGAATTTGTTTCATTTCTTCCCTTTTGCCATGGCAGATATTGCCTTTCCTGCCTGCATATATATATCCATCCATTTTCTACCGCTTTGTCCCTGAACGGGGTCGCAGGGGGGCTGGAGCCAATCCCAGCTGACAATCGTCGGAGAGGCAGGGTACACCCTGAACAGGTCGCCAGTCCATCACAGGGCCAACACACATAGACAAACAACCACACACACACACTCACTCCTATTTACAACTTAGAGTCTCCAATCAGCCTATCCCCAAGGTGCATGTCAACCGTGGGAGGAAGCCGGAGTACCCGGAGAGAACCCACGCTAACACGGGGAGAACATGCAAACTCCTCACAG
Source organism: Pseudomugil gertrudae (assembly GCA_037177535.1). Taxonomy (NCBI): domain Eukaryota; kingdom Metazoa; phylum Chordata; class Actinopteri; order Atheriniformes; family Pseudomugilidae; genus Pseudomugil; species Pseudomugil gertrudae. Next base: position 8 of record JBAMHV010030859.1, on the reverse strand, counting down.
AAAGGATC
>JBAMHV010030731.1:0-11877 GCA_037177535.1 Pseudomugil gertrudae | reverse complement strand
TCCCAAAACAGTTTAGGCCCAGAATACATCTGTGATATGTTCAGAGAATATAAACCAAGCAGAGCTCTGCGATCCAAAGACGCAGGTCAGCTGGTCCAGACCAGTAACCAGACCAGAGTCCAGACTAAACATGGAGAAGCAGCATTTAGCTGCTAGGCTGCAAACATGTGGAACAAACTGCCGGTGTAGATTAAACTTTCACCACAGGTAGACATTTTAAATCCACATTTAAAAACATTTTTTCATGTGCCTATGAATGACATCTGCAGTAACTTTATCTTTAACTTTATCTAATTATTTTATGATTGTATTGCAATTTTAGCTGTGTTTATTCTACTTTACAACATCTGTAATGCTTTTGCTGTTATTTTGTAAAGCATTTTGAATTGTCCTGTACATGAAAAGTACTATACAAATAAACTTGCCTTGCCTAAAGGTATTCGCACTTTGTGCTTTGATGTTTTTAATATTGTACAATATTGTCACACTCCTATCATGAACTAGTAGAGTAAAATCTTTATGCTTTTGTTGAGACATTTCAGAGGTATTAGTTAAAGCAGCAGTCTGCCAGCATCTTAACACCATTGACTGTTGATGGCAAGGATTCAAAATAACACAAATTGAACCCTTTGAAGCAGGAGACATGAATCAGATTGTGTACAGCGGTGTTTTAAGCAAAGTTTTTACCATAAAGTGATGTAGAAGGTCTCAAAAACTATGTATAAAACATGATACATATGGTTTCAAAAGGGTATCATATTTCCTTTTTATACTTCAGAAAAAAGAAACTACTCCACACTAACATATTATTCCTAATTGCATTTGCACAACATTTTTTCACAAATTGACTTGCAGAATGACACCAATTCACATAAGTTGTGCACTTCTCTCTGAGCTGTTCATCTGCAGCTGGGATTGCAGGCGGAACCCCCTGGGAGCTGAGACACAATGGCTGATGACACAACCCTCTAAATTTAGTTGCTTATTTGTCCCAGTTCTGGTCGATCGGAAGCAGGTATAAAGCAAATTCTACCAAATGCATGCACCTGGAAAAGATTACAGACACAAGCTTGTCTCCTTGATGGGGAGCAGTATTTATATTCTCCATTTGAGGAGAGTTTTTACCTTTTGCGTTGTCTGACTCTGACTTGCAGTGAATCTTTCTTGGAGCACAGTCATTGCTGAGTACAAAGTGGAGATTTAACTAGTGACTTCTGTTAATTAGGTTACCACAGCTCCTATGTAAACAGGGTTGGGCTGATATGTGAAGTGAGCAATCAAGCTTCCACTGACACTATGAACGGGATTGCCACAAACACACTGATAAGACCTGCAGAGACAAACACATAACTTTTGATCTTATCTCCATCAGATGAGAGACCTTTTAGCCAGATTTGTATCTCAATAATTTCCCCAAGTCTACAACATTCCTTCATCTTCAAATTGTTGGCAAATTAGTTTAACTAATTTAGACCTAAACATTGCTGCCTTCACATGTCAAAGATTTCTGCATTGCCAAAAGTGCCAAATATATTTTGTCAGACATTGTACAGAAAGTTTTTCTAGTCATTCTTTCTCCATATTTATATTCTTTTCATAGAGTCAAATCATGTCTAGACTGGCTGTCACCTAAATTGACACCTCAATGTGAAGAATTTTGTTGTTCCCCACCAAATCAAGTTACTTTTCAATTCAAAACACAGACAATGGCCCTTCAGAATTCTATTTTTAGAGGAAGAATGAGCTCCTTACTCTCTCAGGAGGTCTGGATATCTTTCACTTGAACACAACCTCTCTGGAAGTCATGAAGTTATCCATGTCTATTTGCTAATCAATTTACAGCAAAATCCCGGATCCATTTAAGATTGAATCTATCTGACATGGGAAGTGACTAGATGTGTTATCTTAAATAATAATAATAATAAGACTATGATTTGTGAAACAAGTTTGCAAACAAACACACAACTAACATCTATCCTTCCGCTGTCCACCCACTAATTCAGTTCCAAGGTTACAGGGTAGCTTCAGTCTTTGTCCAGCTGTCAACAGGTATTGGACACACAACATACAGAGTAATTACCAGAAAAACTTTCAGAGTGCATTTCTCCACCAAGCAGCTCATTTCCACCAAGGCTGCCATTTCCACCATATGTTCTAGTCCTATATTGATTTTATATGAATAACATTATTAATTCAATTCAATTCATCTTTATTTGTCTAGCGCCACTTCACAACAATGTGCAATGAATCTTGACTTGGAGCCAATCTCCTGTTCTGAGCCAATGAGGTGACAGTTGGAATAAAAACTCATTTTTAACAGGAAGGAAAAACATTCAGCAGAACCACTGGTTGGATGGAGAGGACCGGAAAGACAGATCAATACGCACTGCAACTTTTATCCAAGAAGACCTGTAGAAAAGGGAGAAATATGTTAAGGATGTCAATACTGTCATATAATAATACATGGAGGAAAATGGATCAAGTGTTCAGTGCATCAAGGGCCATCCTTGTGGCTGCATAGATGTCTAGACTATACCTAACTACAAAAAGAAAGGTCTTAAGCATGATCTTAAAGCCAAAAGGGAGGGTCTTTGCCACCTGTACCCACACAGGGAGCAGGTTTTATAAGAAAGGGGCTTGATAGCTAAATGCTCTTCCTCCTATTGAACGCTTAGAGACTCAGGGAGCCACAATTAAACGTGCTGTCTGAGAGTGAAGTATACTCTGTTTAGGATATATGAAGCTGTGAGGTCTTTGATATACAGAGGAGCATTTTATATACAACCCTACAAAAGCACATGGTCTCTGGTTCAACAACTTCTTTAGTGATTTTCAAGAACAGAAAGAAATATTAGGACAAAAGAAATGAAAGAGAAAAAACTCAAAATGAGTCATGAAAAAGGTTAGATTTAAGCCTGAGTCCCCAGGTTGAGAGTCAGGCATTTATCTACCTCCTACTCTCTGACTTTCTTGTAAAGTCAGTTTCAGTTGTTCATAACCCTGCAGTAAAGAATGATAATTTTCTCTAGTGGCAATAGCACCTCTTCCTGTCACTGTGGATAGAGGGAATGCCTTAGCTCGTCAAAGAGATGTCTGGAAATGTGCAACTACACAGTCGTACCCCTGTGCATAAAGATCTGATGCAAGGGCCTTTTGATCAAGCAACATTACATAATGTGTTGGGAATGAGAATGTATTGCCACAGCCAATGTTCTCCTCTGCTCTGTATGACTGATAATTACTGAAACTGACACGGATCAATATTTATGTCTTTGTCAGTCAATGAGCATATCAAACAACACACTTGCCTGTGACTCTTACAGCTTCCATTTAAAATCTTCAATTAAAGACACACATGATCAAACTTCTGTTGCCAGACCTTTCATGTTGAATGATTTATTATGTTTTACTCACCCACGAGAGTACTGGATTGTGTGTGTAAAAGGGCTGCAGTAGGCTATTCCATGGTAAAACCACATACTGTGTGAAAACTTTAGCTATATAACTTTTGCCTCATGTTTCTTAATAATGAAATTTTTACTTCCACTCCCTGTGGTTGACACATTTGATCTAAATATATAAAGTGGAAAGCAGTAACGGTTTAAAACATGGCACTGGTTTTCTCATTTGTACCCACTGTAAAAGATGACATTTTTAAACATTTCATTAACCACTAGACACTTTGCAACATGGACCTCATTACTTTTTCATTTATTTCATATAACAAAAAATCCATTGTCAGGGGCCAATTTATATGGTTACAGTGCACATGACTGTAGCAATTTCCATGTCATATTGGTCTTTCTCTAGATATTTGCTGCATGGTGTCAATAATGAAGTGGACCATTCAGTAGTGGTGTATTTGAGGGCTCAATTACGTAGTTACACAGAGGGTAATGAAGTAATTAGTGCACATTATCTGCAGAGGAATGTTAAAAAGAAAAGTCATTCTTAATTACACTTGGTAAAACATTACATATTATGCTTCCCCCCTCCTCACAGTGAGGATCGTGTGGAAGTATGAGCAGCAAGAATTCAGAGAAGTGGCTGTCAGATGGTGAAAATGTCATTTTTTATGGGGAGTTTGACAATGACTGGGGGATTCATGTCCTCAGTCCGCAGGTTGTTTACCAAATCATTTTATCCTCTTAGCAATATAAATGCATGATTAATGTACAGTATTTCTGTGAGGAATATTTCTGTAGGAATACTTATGATTCCAGCTATTTCCATAGAGCATGTCACTTTTCTATCCAGAAACTCCAATTATAGTAATTGTCTCATAATTCACTCCTATTTAGGAGTCCCAAAGCCTGACTCTGCCTGTGATTCTGTCTGTAAAGCATGTAAAAACACCAGATGGGGAGCTAATGAACTTTTCTTTCAGAAGGCAGCTGACTGTAGCTTATGGATCCAAGTACTGCTGACTGCGAGCTCATTTAAAGGGGCCATGAAAAATGTGAGCTGTTTTAAGTTTCTAAGAGTTCTTTGTCAGTAGAATCAGTGTGTGGTTGCCTCAATTGTTTCACTTCATTACCAATAAAAAGAAAAGATCATTTCTGGGGTTTAGCTTTACGGAGTATTGCATCACTGTAAGACCATCACAGACTGTGTTTCAGCCACTTCTGGGTGGCTGGAAGAAAGATGCAAAACCAGATAAGTTAGATAGAAAAGAGACTAAATGAGCGTGTAAGAGTTAGAAAGACACATGATGTTCACAGAGTATTATCAGAAAAATAAGAAGCTTGAAAGAGCTGGAAATGGTGAACAGAGCAAAGACAACAGCACAGGATGGTCAGAGGTAGAATCAACAGAATGGCCGATAGGATAAGAATGAATGTGAAATTGTTTAAGTGGTTTGGTTGTTTCACATGAATAACTGTGTTGCTTATTTAGCTTTCTGCTGTGTGACAGTATCACCCAAACGACTTTTATCATCCAACATAAAAGCTCCAGACACGTCTTGGAAAAACCCAGAAGTTGTTGAGCTTTCGGTGGATAAAGAACTTTTCATGCAAATCATGGTAACAATGATAATTACCAACACATTCTCATCTGTTGTTGTAGCCAAACATATCCTGATATTATTTATTCCTATACCTACCTTTTGTGAGGTTTTCAGGAACTGTTTTATTTAGTTTTTTTTTAGTTTTGAAAACTTTTTCACTGAGATACAAACACAGTTTCAGTAATGCAAGCATGTTAACCACAATAATATAAGTCCAGTTGATTGATCAGGGTATGCGTTTGTATTTATGGATGTGCATGTGGATGCTGTAGATATATTTAAAGGCCCACATACGCTTGACACAGAAAATGGAAACGTAAATGGAAGGCCAGTTTTATCTGTCTTTTGTGTCGATTATGCTTGTACTTTGATGTGCTTTTATGGTCCTTACTGATCCATCACTTGACATAGACAATGGAGCAATACCCCTGAAAATAGTGTGGGCAGTATTGAATTGTATGAGTTGTGCAGCCTACATGCGACCCACAAAAGAAAACACCAGAGAAGAAGAAAAACAGGAAGTTGATGACACAAATTGCCAAATTAAAGTACAAAAACAAACAGAAGAAGCTGAGAAAACAAAAAAAAATTGATCTACTACTTCTGCTAGTTTTAGATGGTTATAAATGACTTAGGCAAGGCAAGGCAAGTTTATTTATATAGCACCTTTCATGTACAGGACAGCTCAAAGTGCTTTACATTGACTTAATTAATTACCAACAGATGTGAAGACAACAAGTGAACTCCAAACACAGCGCTGCTGTCTAGTGGACGAACACTATGGCGACATAAAATACACATGGAAGTATGAGAATGGCGACATATGAAAAGTACCTGATGTAGGGGAGTATAAATGACTTAATATTATCAGATTATCCTTAACTTTATCAGAACCTTATGCACTATGCACCATTTGTATATCCTGAACATCTGGAGTGTTAGAGAACATCTGTCTCTACTCTCTTTTTCATGTATGACACCAGTCATGTTTTGAGACATTATTGGATGTATGTGTTAGAGTATAGTGGTTAAACACATTCCAACACATGTGCAACATATGCCACATACATGTATCACTAATTTACTCCTTAACAAAGTGAGTAGATTTTTTTCAGGGCACAAAGCTGTGTGATCAATGAAGAGCAATTCCTGCAGATGCTTGGATCAGTATGCACATTTTAGCCACTAGCTGGTTATATTATCAGCCCTGAAAATAGACACAATGCCTGACAGCAGTTTCATTACATATTACTGTTAGTTTTTACAGCTTATTTCACATGTGAATAAAGTTATTATCATTATTAGTATGTAGAAATGATCCCAGTAAAGCAGATATGTATTTAACATGAGAGGTCACACCCAGAGAAACTGGGGTTGGTTGTTGTTTTGTTCTGTTTTTATTTATTTATTTATTTATTAGACATGTGGTCCATCGAGGGCCAACATTTGGGCCTAATGAAGAAAAATAGCATTTTAGGGACCTGATTGAGGTTGGGGCTAGGGAGTGCTATAAAGCTTTATGCTGATGTTAATGCTAGCTATAAACCATTATTGTATCTTTTCATTTCAAAGTGAGCTAAAGTGCATAAAAAATCTAGGCTCCAATATTCTTTGGGAAATCAGATGCTTTCCTAACAGGAGAGCTAAAAACTACACAGAAAATTGAGTTACTTAAACTCAATTAAAAGAGCTACTTTTGATTATCTAAAATTACCTGAAATGTCAAATTTTTCAAAGAAGTTTATATGAAAGAAATGACTAATGCAGAAGTGACCAGGTGTAAAAATTTCCAATAGTTTTAAACCCAATGGATATAAAATCCTGAGGTTTCAGTTGTTTTAGATTATGAGAAAATCACTCAACTTTTCCTCAAGAAATCATCTGCCTTGCCAGATAAAGAGAGGTCTGAATGTCAAACGGCAAGATACCAATACACAGAAGTATTTCATGAAAAATGAATAAAAAAAATAAAATTAAATTAAACATAGGCTGCACGGTGGCGCAGCTGGTTAGCACTGTGGCCTCACAGCAAGAAGGTTGCCAAACCCTGTATTTTTAAATGCCTCGTCTATTTTCATTCATAAACATTATGCAATTATCTAGAATGCACCTTAATGTGCAGAGTTAAAACAAAATAAAATAAATAGCAAGTGGACAATAAAATGTAAAATAATAGAAATGGAAGGAAAATAATTAAAATCAAATAAAATCAATCAGACTAAAATTACATCAAAATGTCAATTTGTCATTTTGTACAAAAGGCCAGCAGGAACAGATAAGTATTTAGCAAATATTTAAAAACATAAGGAAAGGATGCCCATCTAATTTAAAGGCAGCTTCTTTTATAGTTTAGGTGCTGCCACTACAACCCTGGTCACCCCTGAGCTTCTGTTTGGTCTTTGGCACAGTCCGGAGAAGCTGGTCTGCCAATCTGAGCCCGAGAGGGTATGAGGCAGAGGAGCTTGAATAACAGTGGGGCAGCACCATTCAAAGACATAAAAACAAATCAAATCACAAAGAAAAACTGAGTAGGTTCGGCCTTTTAAATAAGACTGGAACTATTCTCAACATAATGTTACAAAAGTGAAATAAAAATGTCTTTATTAACCATATCAAACACAGCAAAGTTCAGTATCATAAGAGCCCCACAATCACCAGTCCCATGATAAAAAAAATTGTAATTAAACCTCTCAAATGTGCTAATTCAGTAACAGTCTTTGCTTCAAAACCTGACTGAAAATCATGACCATCAGGCTCACTTAGGTTTACAGCGATCTTATATTTTATTCAAGGCTTTAGATTAAAAAAGGCAATTTGGAAATCAGCCTAAAGTTTGCAGAAACATTTACATCACGCTTCTTCAAATTGAGAAGTGAGTTTATAACAGTATGTTTAAAGATTTCCGGAGCTACTCCTGATGTTAACTGGCATTGAAAATGGTTAAAATGAATGAGCCTAAACATAAAACGCTTTTCAACAGGCATGTTGGAACAGCATCATGCAGAGAACCTAACAGCTTTATGTGACCCATCACTTTCTGTAGAGCAAGAGCAAAATGTTCAAGCTGGTGGAAAATAGCAGAACACCCAGGAAGAGCTGAGGGGTCAGATGTGGGCAGTATTATCTATGTCCTTGCTGAAGCTACCTTATCTCCGGAAAAAATGTAAAATTTTAAAAGAGGGCTCACAACAGGGAGTTTAAGGAACATTAGGAATAGTTTCAATGGACTTCAACATAATGTGAGCTTTATGACGGTTTGAAAGGATGATATTACTAAAAACACTATTATTATTACTTATTTTTTAGAGCTAATACTGTTTTAAAAATATTGCTATGTTTTTCTAAGGGAGAAGTGCAGATCATTCTCCACAGTATTACTGCTTACACTATTGATACTTCATAGGGAATACAAAAAGTGTTACCTCACTCGAGAAGTTTTCAAAGGCATTCAAATAAATCAAAATAAAAAACAAATCATCTCATAAACCTAAAATTCCTTCAGGAAAAACAGTTACATAAATCACTTAAATAGTTCATAGATGATTTTAAAGAAATGTAGTTGGTCATTAAAACAGCTTGTGTGTTGCTGTGGGGTTAAAAAAAAAGGCAGCAGACAGAATTTGAGAAAGTGAGATCCGTGCTATTCTTCATCTTGTTCTGTCCTCTCAACTGTGGATCAATAACTCTTACTCACCTCCTCTCTTCATGCCAAAGACCCTAGGTAATGAACCATATCAAAGTTTGTGCTTGTGCACGGGTTGAACCGCTCTGAGATGTCATGCTTGGACCTGTCTATCATTCTCAATTGGGTGTGATTTTTCCTCTTGGCAAACGAAACCATTCATTAGTTGGAACAGTGGTAACTATTTCTTTCTGAATGGCCTTTCTTGTCACATGGCTGGACCTGTGATAAGATTTACAAGAATGTGGTACCTCAGAAGGAAATTAATTGAAAGTCCTTTATGAAAGAACCATTACATTTCACATGTTTGTGCCATCTTTTTTCCCTGAGCCAGTTTTTCAAGCGAGTCTCCAAGTAGAGGCTGTGCACTGAAGCGGTATTTTCCCTGTGATTACATCAAATTGTACACATTGTTATGATAATAACCTCAGTGGCTGAAATTAGTTAGCCTAACACAATTTTTAGGGAAGCAGGTGAAAAGGAGCATTTCTTTAGTGGGGTTTTCACCTTATATCAAGATGCAAAGCATGTCATATCTTCAGAATTCAATTTACATTTAAACGTTAAATTTCATCCTTAGCTGGAAACAAAGTCAAAGGGAGGAGCACATAAAATTTAATTTGTCATTTTCAGGTCAATGAGTTGTAGTTATTGTCTTCCACCATCTATTTGGTGAACGATTAGATTTTGGTGAATACCTCCAACAGTGACACAGCAACAATTGTTGGATTAGTTATGTTATGCAGTGGCTTACAGTTATTTAATAGTAATTAAGACATTAATGTTAAAGAAATATCAAATAGAATTGTGTCTATCAACCTCAAACCCAAAGCATTTCCTTCTAATTTTTTTCTTGCACAATGAAAATGGAGGAATTTTGAATATGAGAAAATGAAAATGTTGACAAAAGACCAGTGCTTCTTGAAGCCTAAACATGTTGTTCATTTTCTCTTGTCTGAGCTACATCAGCTGTGACTATATTGCAGCTGATTACACTTTATTGTGGTCAGTATTAAAAATGCTCTTTGAAGCTTCCACCTTGGTTTTGTTGCTACAGCCAGTGAAGGGAAATGAAGTAAATGAAAGGCAGCATTTAGTATGTCCTGGGATTCAGGTGTTCTGTTTTAACTTCTAGCCCAGGGAAACATTTGTTTATAGCATAACAAGAATAGCACTCTGTTACACATGACACAAAGCTTAAATGCAAACACTTTAGTTTATTTTGGTTAATTACTTTAATAAAGTAACTTGAAAATATATCCTTTTCAGTGTATGGACTTCTCATTTGTACCTCAGTGAGTCAAGTTGGTAACAGCTTTGAAAAATTAGGTGTTTCTGCCCTGCTATTTTTAATTCAGGTGTTAATAACCACTCTGGTTGCATAATCATCTGGTAGTTTTCTGCTACTCTTTAAAAGGCTTCAGGTGTGCAAGACATGATTTTTTTCAGCTAACTGACTGAACAGCTTGATTAGTCACTATTCATTTAGGTATAAAGACAGCGACAAAATTCAAAATAGTCCTTTGGTCTTGTGCTTTGCATCAGTGGATAGGATGCTTGCAAAAATACGTTTTTTTTCCACAAATATTAATCTATTTTTACAACCATGCACCTTTACAAAGCTGTGGTAGTGTGATTTACACATATAAATGCAAAAATTATTCACAAATGATTAAATACATTGTCTCAGTGACCACTAAAAGTACCAGCTTAAACAGTGTAAGATTATCTACAGAACTTATATCCCCCAAAAAAAGATGTGTAAAATGGGACTGAGGACCTCAGATATCTGTTCACAATGAACTTAAGTGGAAGCAGATAACTATTTTGACCCCATTTGTCTCTGCACAACAGTTCCATCACCATGGATCACAGATAGTGAAACAGCTGCAGAGTCCCAGCATCAGCACTGCTCTGCCTTCTTGGCGATATTTCCAAATCACACATCCCAACTAAATTCAATAATGCTTTACACATTTCTCTGTTGCCAAGAAAGTCCTCGTCCAGAACTGGAAAAAAACTAACCCATTCCGCATCACTCTTAATCTCAAAAACAGATTACAGTAGAGAAGAAAATGCTCACAATTGGGAACAACAGTCAGGCCAGGGGCCTCTGTCGTCTGTGTGGACACCCTATAAGCTAAGCTCTGACCAGATGTGTGTGTGTGTGTGTGTGTGTGTGTGGGTGTGTGTGTGTGTGTGTGGCAGGGGGTGTATGTGTGTGTATAAGGAATTGGACTTTTATGTGTACATTGCAAATTATTTCAGAAAAATTTACCCGTTAAAAAACTGAACACTTTTAATCACAGAACGTCTGTGTCAGTTTTCTGGTACACCGGCTGATGCACACACTGTAGACTTCCTCTAAAAACTTTCACTTTATTTAGCAATTTTAGCAACTCTGATTAAAGATAACAGACTATCAACGAGTGTAGTGATCTTTTGCTGGTGTTATTGAAGACTTTTGGTGAGTAACATGAATCGTTTACAATACTGTTAGCAGAAGCAGCTGCTGTGTAAGCCCCCCCATCCAGAAGAACACACTTGAAGCTTAGTCCTCATGTAGCGTCAAACTTCAAGCTGCAGAGACTGCACAGGACTGAGGTGATCACCTCTGCTGCATGACTTAACCAAACTCAGGTGTAAGAAATGTTTATTATTTTCCTAATATTCTCAATTTAACACCTGACAATACAGATAAAGTGGGATGATTTAAACTGCTAGTACTTTAAAGTTGCGTTCAAAAACAGCCAAGACACTAAAATGTAAAACTTAGATAGCATCAAATACTACAGTTTACAATTCCATACGATATACATGTTATCTGTGTTTGTTAGTAATTTTACATAAAATACTGGATTTATGATTTTATTTTCTGAGAACAGATCTTGGTATTAGGTTCCATTAAATTTTGGGAAGTGATCTGGACTCCTGGACAGGAATTTAAGGACTCTTTATCTTTGCGAGTTGGGAGTGTTTTCAGTATAACGGTACCATAAACAGTCAGGATGCTTTGCCAAACAAAGTCAGGTGAAGTTTCCATGATGTTTTACAAAACATCAAAGAAAATTTTAAATACTTCAATACCAGCGCTTTGAGCTGTCCTGTACATGAAAGGCAAATAAACTTGCCTTGCCTACCACAAACAGGGAAGAAAAAAATAGGGTTTTGTGTGTGTGTGATTTTA
>JBAMHV010030636.1:0-11881 GCA_037177535.1 Pseudomugil gertrudae | reverse complement strand
TTATACGTTTTTACTGAATTGCTGCCTGTATCTGCATCAACAGCTAGAGGAAGCAAGAAACGCTCACCTAAAGGGGATAATTCAGAGATGTTAAGAGAAAATATTTTTTCTACAAAGACAGGTACATTGTCATTTATATCGACAATCACCACCTCAATGCGCAGAAGAACTACTGGATTAGTCAGTGTTGCCTCTAATTTGACTGTGCACTGTAACGTATTTGGACAAATCTCCTCGCGATCTATTCTCTCATTAACATAGAGGTCTCCTGTTTTATAATTGGCCTCGAAATATTTCTTACTGTATCCCGACACGATATTTAGATTCCTCGTTTGCAGATCCCGAACGTGGATGTTTAAATCCTTAGCGAGATTCCCGACCACAGTTCCTTTGTCCACTTCTTCAGTAACCGAGTAGGATATCTGAGCATCAGACCAGTCAGATACAAACAATATGAGTAGCGAATATATAATCCAAGTATGCATTCCGCTTCCCATCACTGTTTTCAAACGAGACGTGATGCACATAATTTTCATTCATTTAACATCCCTCGATCGTTCATCATTCTTTCCAGCACCCTAATCGTCAGCTTTCTCTCACCATCCGTGTCCCTCGCACAATGCACGCGCAGTGTAAATCTGCTTCCAACGGGAGGAGACTGAAAGCACCAAGCCCATGAAAATGCGTGGTCATCAGCGACCTCGCGTGTTAAATTTCAGATACCAGAAAGCTTTAGAGTTAAACAGAATACCATTAAATATATCTACAATGTGACATATGCGCAAGTAATGCACCTTTTCACCAAAAAAACACACTATGAAATTCATAGAGGCCGATCACAACTAATGTGTCATTTTTAAAACAGATCCGCCACTTAGTCTGAATTTGTCTGAGACCAAGCGTTATAATCAAATAAAAGCACAGTGAACTGTTATTTTCCTGAACAAGAGATTTAAAGGAAGACTTTAAAATTAATTAAAAAAAATAACTTAAACCAGTTGAACCAGTAATTTAACATATACCTCCTTTACAAATGTCTTTCGAAAATTAGTGATACACAGAAGAATAAACTAATAAACTAGTAAATGCCGAACAAGCATAAAGTATGACAACACATGTAAAGCAGACTGTTACGTCAGAGTTTTTTAGACAAGTAAAAGGATAAAGCTGGATTTTACTTTCATAAAATCGGTTAAAAGTCTTATTTTGCTAAAATTCAGGACCATGGAAAGCACTGCAGCATTCCATTTGTGAACAGGTGTACAGAGCATTTACCGTTTTTATCCATTGAGAACCTAACAATTTGTTTGCTCATTGCCAATGCCGAGTAACTTAAACCATAATATGGACATAATAAGTGAACACCATGAAAAACAGTTTTAAAATGTACTTGATCAAACATTAGATGGTTTTGAGGCTTGACATGGTTCTTATTTGCACATTATACATACCTTTTCTTTGTTGGGTAAAGTCTGAGTTCGAGTAAAAGTATCCCCCTCGTTAATACTGATCAGTTCTGCATCTACAGGTGGATAAGGTGCAGGGAAAACCACAACGTCACTCTTTAAAGTGTCTGAACTGAAACACACGTCGTACTGCTGAGTAGCTTTGGAGTAAGACCAACTCCCGTCCGGATGTGTGGTGATCATTGGGGCGCTGTATCTGCTGAAACTGTTGTCTGTCTTGTGGCATCTGACAGCTATTAAGCTGATGAGACTCAGCAAAAATATCACCGCCACTGACACAATGGCGATCAGCAGGTAGAGGTTCAAATCAGAGAAGCCGTCCTCCTTTGTAGGACTTTGTCTGAATTGAGTCTGGATGTCAGCTGTGGTTTCAACCACCATCACATCAATAGAGACAGTAGATGACAGAGAAGGTTCTCCGTTATCAGAAACCAGCACCACCAAGGGGTGTGTTTTCAAGTCATTGTCACTCATTTTCCTCTTAGTCCTGATTTCTCCGGTGCTGGTTCCGATTCTGAACAGGTTATTTCCTTTGGGCTCAGAGAGATGATAAGAAAGCAGCGCATTGTATCCAGAGTCTGCGTCCACAGCCCTGATCTTTGCCACAAAATATCCTGCTTCTGCAGAGTAAGGAATAATTTCACTGTTAACAGATCCTTGTTCAGAATATGGAGCCAAAATTGTGGGATTATTGTCATTTTCATCCAGGATTAAAACAGTGACAGTGGCGTTACTGGTGAGTGGAGGGAGACCAGAATCGGTGGCTTGAACTTTAAACTGAAATGTTTTTAACTCTTCATGATTAAAAGACTGCAGACTGACTAAATGACCAGTTTCTGAGTTAATATTAAGAAGAGAAGATATAGGAATATTTTTAGGAATACTATCCAACAGTTTGTAAGTTATCTTAGCATTATTATCTAGATCAGGATCGAAGGCATTTATTTTATGAATAACTGACCCCACTGGGCTATTTTCTTTAACATAAATATTAATCGTAGGTTCTAGAAACCGAGGTGTGTTGTCATTGACATCAGAAACTTTAACAGCAATAACCCTGATACTAGACAGGGGCGGACTTCCTTCATCTATAGCCTTAATAGTGACATTATATAGAGAAATGTTTTCTCTGTCCAGTGGACCGTTTACTACTAAAGAATAGTCGTTTTTGTAGTTTGATTTCAGTTTAAATGGATCAGATCCAATAACGTGGCATTTAGTTACACTATTGTTCTCCCCATCTTTATCACTCACAGTAATGAAAGCCACTACTGTTCCCACTTCGGCATCTTCTTTAATAGGTGTCATGAGTGATGTCACTGATATTTCTGGGGGATTGTCATTCACATCAATTACTTCTATCAGTAGTTTTGAATGTGCACTACGTGGAGAAACTCCTTGGTCTTTTGCTTGAACTCTGACTTCGTAAGCACGTGTTTGTTCATAATCTAACATACCTCTCAAAGTTATATCTCCTGTTTCTGAATTTAGGTAGAAAATATCGGATGGATCAACATTTCCTCTATTGATGAAGAAATACAAGATCTTACCGTTCACACCTTCGTCCAGATCTGTTGCATTTAACCTAATAATAAATGTTCCAGGTGTGGCATTTTCTTTAATGCGTGCTTTATAAAGTGAATTACTGAATATGGGTGTATTGTCATTAACATCTACAACATTAACCGTTAACTGCAGAGTCCCTGATCTTGGTGGTTTGCCTCCGTCTACTGCGGTCAAAATAAGTCTGATTACTGATAGTTTTTCTCTGTCTAAAGGCTTTTGCAACACCAACTCAGCAGATACACCGTGTTCCTCGCCACTTTGCACATCAATTGAGAAGTATTCATTTTGACTAAGCTTGTATGTCTTTACTGCGTTGTTTCCTGTGTCCGCATCTACTGCTATAGGGAGGGGATATCTCTCTCCAGGCGACAGTGATTCTGAGATGTTTAATACATGCGATTGCTCAGTGAAGGAAGGCGAGTTATCATTTATATCCACAATATTGATTTCGATTCGGTGTACATTCATTGGATTACTTAAAGCTGCTTGGATTTTAAAAGAACATTTTGCGACATGCGGACAAAGCTTTTCTCTGTCAATTCGATCATTAACAAAGAGGATCCCGGTCCGCAAATTTACGTTGAGATAGTTCTTACTGAAACTTGAAACAATACGCAGATCCCTGGTCTCCAGTTCTTGTATGTTGAGGTTTAAATCCTTTGCAATGTTCCCAACCACGGTACCAATGTCTAACTCCTCGGAAATGGAATATGATAACTGTGCAGCACACCAGTCACAAAGACAAAGCAGCAAAACACAATGAATCCAGACATAACCGATGTATCGTTGCATATACATCATGGATGCAACAAAAATAAAACAGATAAACAAAAAAACTTAATCCCAAAGATAATTGATATTAAAAAAAATATTCTTTAGAGCGTTTTCAATCCCAGCTCCTTCTTCCTCTACACAGTACTAGTGTGTGCGAAATCTATGACCGTCGATGACGCGCTATCTTTTTTCTTTTTCTATGTACAAAGGAGGAGTTTCACAATAAGTATTTTCATACATTGGTCTCCAGCGACATCGTGTGGGTAATAGACTATCCAACTTTTATCAAAGCAGATTTGAGGGAGTTCATGTTTGTGGAAACGGGGGCTGTTTTGTATGTGTGTCCGCATCATTTTAATAAATGTGATTTAAAATTCTGTTTTCTTTATTTTGTTTTATAAGTTTAGTTTTATTTTAATACGCATATTTTTGATCATGTCAAGCACATTGACTTTGGCTGAAAAAGCACTTTATAAATAAAAGTAGATCTGATTTGATTTTAATTAAACATGTTTTTCCTTTTAAACGCGCAACTAAATTGGTCTTGACACACCAATCACCAAAACACACAAACAAAATATGGCCATTAATACTAGTTACATTTATGAATACATTATTATGTAGCTAAACTCAAGGTCTAAGTCGCCAACAACACATCTGTGGTGGGTTGCATTTCAAAATAACTTGGCAAACCACTGGAAATAATAAATTATTCAAACTGGTAATGTAAATGTAGAATATACATGAACGGGAAAAATCTTAATTTACAATGTTCTGGATAGAAACACAGTTTGGTATTTAATCACAACCGTATAAAATTGTTAAAAAAGACGCTTTATTGGTCGCTGTCACTCCAGGACCATGGAGAGCGCAACAAATAGCTGTATGTTGACAGGATTTAGTTCAACTGTTAAGAGTCAGCAACTTTTGAAGCGTAATAATAAAAGAAACTGCCTTTTGAAGAGAAACGCGACATTTTAGCGTAAGCAAAATTGTTATTTCAAACTATAAACTCACTTCTTTAACATTTACTGTAAAGATTTTAGTCTGATCACACACATCATGAAGACGAAATAATTCTCCCATTGCTTAGGTCTTCTATAAATTATTAAAAGAATCAGGGTAATTGATTGCCTACCTTTTCCTTGTTGGGTAAGGTCTGGGTTCTGGTAAATGTATCTCCTTCGTTTATACTGATCAATTCTGCATCTACAGGCGGGAACGGTGCGGGGAAAACCACAACATCACTCTTCAATGTGTCTGAGCTGAAACACACGTCGTACTGCTGAGTAGCTTTAGAGTAAGACCAACTTCCATCAGGATGGGTGGTGATCATTGGGGCGCTGTATCTGCTGAAACTGTTGTCTGTCCGGTGACATCTGACAGCTATTAAGCTGATGAGACTCAGAAGAAAGATGACTGACACCGAGACAATGGCAATCAGCAGGTAGAGGTTCAAATCTGAGGTGTCCTCCTTTACAGGAACATGTCTGAATTGAGTTTGGATGTCAGCTGCACTTTCAACCACCACTATGTCAATGGACACAGTGGCTGACAGAGAAGGTTCTCCGTTATCAGAGACCAGCACCACTACGGGGTGCGTTTTCAAGTCATTGTCACTCATTCTCCTTTTAGTCCTGATTTCTCCGGTGCTGGTTCCGATCCTGAACAAGTTATTCCCTTTGGGCTCAGATAGGTGGTAAGAAAGCAGCGCATTGTATCCAGAGTCTGCGTCCACGGCCCTGATCTTTGCCACAAAATATCCTGCTTCAGCAGAATATGGGATGGTCTCACTGTTAACAGAACCGTGTTCTGAATACGGCGCTAAAATTGTTGGATTATTGTCATTTTCATCGAGGATTAAAACATTGACAATGACGGTGCTGCTGAGTGGAGGAACACCAGAATCTGTTGCCTGAACTTTAACCTGAAATGTTTTTAATTCCTCGTGGTTGAAAGACTGCAGATTGAGTAAATCTCCAGTCTCTGAGTTGATATTTAAAAGAGAAGAAATTGGAGCATTTCTTTCAAAACTGTCTATGAGTTTGTAGGTAACCCTTGCATTGCTGTCTAGATCAGGATCGAAGGTATTTATTTTATAAATAATCGAGCCAACGGGACTATTTTCCTTTACATAAACATCAATAACAGGCTCTATAAATCGAGGTGCGTTGTCATTGACATCAGCAACGTGAACCGCAATAACCTTAACACTAGACAGAGGAGGATTTCCTTCATCTGTGGCTGTAATAGTAACATTGTGAATGGAAGTATTTTCTCTGTCCAGTGGACCATCTACAATTAGGGAAAAATCATTTATGTGATTAGGTTTTAGTTTAAATGGAACTTTTCCAACAACTTCACAGTTTGTTACACCATTCTTTCCTCCATCTTTATCACGCACTGTAATCAAAGCAACTATTGTCCCCAGTTCTGCGTCTTCTTTTACTGGTGTCATCAGTGACGTCACAGAAATTTCAGGTACATTATCATTCACATCCGTTATCTCAATTAGAATTTTAGTATGCGCACTTCGAGGAGAGGCTCCTTGATCCTGTGCTTGAACTCTTACTTCGTAAGCAGTCGTTTTTTCATAATCTAGACTACCTTTCACTGTTATTTGTCCTGTTTTCGAATCAAGATTAAAAATATTTGAAGGATCAGAATTACCTCGTTTAATAAATGAGTATGTGATTCTGCTATTACTACCCTCGTCTAAATCTGTTGCATTTAATTGAATTACCACGGTTCCTTGTGGAGCATTTTCATTTACTCGTGTTTTATACAGAGTTTTGCTAAAAATGGGTGTGTTATCATTAGCATCTATTACATTTACAGTGATTTGCAGTGTTCCAGATCTTGCAGGTTTTCCTCCATCTACAGCCGTCAGAACAAGTTTGAGAACTTGCTGTTTTTCTCGATCTAAAGCTTTGTCAAGTATTAGCTCAGCAGACACACCATGTTGACCGCTGTTTTGCACATCGAGCGAGAAATGTTCATTTTGACTCAGCTTGTAGCCCTTCATTGAATTACTACCGATATCTGCATCTTCTGCAACTGGAAGAAGAAAACGTTCTCCCAGCGACATTGATTCCGAGACATTTAGCAAATAAAACTGTTCAATGAACTCTGGAGAATTATCATTTATGTCTAAAACATTTACCCCAATACCGTGTACAATCATTGGGTTGCTTAAAACAGCCTGTACTCGAAGAGAGCATTCTGCTGTGTTAGGGCAAAGCTCTTCCCTGTTTATTCTGTCGTTAACAAAGAGATTCCCGGTCCGCAAATTCACGTCAAAATATTTCTTACTGTAACTTGAAACAATACGTAGATCTCTGTTTTCCACGTCCTGCATGTTCAAGTTTAAATCCTTAGCAATATTTCCTACCACAGTGCCTTTGTTCATCTCCTCAGAAATGGAGTAAGATAACGGTGAAGCAAAGCAATCACAAAGGCAAAGGAGCAAAACAAAACGAATCCAAATATATTCCTCTGTCCCCATGTTGAATAGTGAGCTCTTTATTCCTTCAGTCCAGTATAATCCAGTTCATGTTTAATGTTTCCTTAACAGAAACACAATTTTCTGCGTCCGCAACAACTCTGCTTTCCCAGTCTATAAGCTCATGGCCAATGACGATTTTTGTTTCGCCCTGCAAGGAGGAGTTATAGATATATTCCGCTTTAAGATCTATGGTCTCCTGCGACCCCACGTGGTAAACATGGGGAGAGTAATTATAAATGTGACGAAATTGTATAACAAAGCTTGTGTTTATTTTCATTTTCATATGACTGAATTCATATTGACCATTGAAGTAACAACAGGAACAAATTAAATTTCAGTGATTCGCAATAATGATTAAACTTTGAATTCTATAAAATATATATTAATCAAGTATTGTTTTATCTAAACCTTTCATGTAACCATTCAGTAAATTCTAAAATTATACTTTTAAAATATTTTGAAAAAGTTAAAAAAAAACATTTAAGATACCAATAATGCAGAACTTTCTGAATATTAAAAACACATTTTAACACTCGTGGGAGCATTGTAGCTTTTCTTCCAGGTATTTGGAACCACATTTAGCTTATCTTAGAAACTTTATTATTATCACTTTCTTTAAAGTTTTGTGGATGGATACACTGTTGTGAAGTGCCTTACGGAACTTATATGAACTGATGTTTTTCTTGAAACATCAGTTTTGCATTGCGTGGTGTGAGCATTACAAAAACTTGTTGCGTATGGATCTTTAAAATACTTCATATATGAAGGATTCATAATACTTCCGCAGCCAACAGTCTGCTTAACTGAAATGCAGGAATTACTAAAAATAAACCCTTCAGAATAAACTCATAAACATACCTTTTCTTTGTTGGGTAAAGTCTGAGTTCTGGTAAAAGTGTCTCCTCCATCAATACTGATCAGTTCCGCATCTACACTTGGAAACGGTGCTGGAAAAACCACGACATCGCTCTTTAGTGTGTCTGAGCTGAAACACACGTCGTACTGCTGAGTAGCCTTAGAGTAAGACCAGCTCCCGTCCGGGTGCGTGGTGATCATAGGGGCGCTGTACCTGCTGAAACTGTTGTCTGTCCTGTGGCATCTGACAGCTATTAAGCTGATGAGACTCAGCAAAAAGATCACTGACACCGAGACAATGCCAATCAGCAGATACAGGTTCAAATCAGAGAAGCTGTCCTCCTTTATGGGAACATGCCTGAATGGAGTCTGAGTATCAGGTAAGTTTTCAACCACCATCACTTCAATGGAGACAGTAGATGACAGAAAAGGTTCTCCGTTATCTGAAACCAGCACAATTAATAGATGAGTTTTCAAGTCATTGTCACTCATTCTCCTCTTAGTTCTGATTTCTCCGTTGCTCGTTCCGATCCTGAACAAGTTATTTCCTTTGGGCTCAGACAGGTGATAAGAAAGCAGCGCATTGTATCCAGAGTCTGCGTCCACAGCCCTGATCTTTGCCACAAAGTATCCGGCTTCTGCAGAATATGGGATGGTCTCACTGTTAACAGAACCGTGCTCAGAATATGGTGCTAGAATCGCAGGACTGTTGTCGTTTTCATCCAGGATAAAAACATTAACCGTGACGTTGCTGCTGAGAGGAGGAACGCCAAAATCTGTTGCCTGAACTTTGAATGTAAGCGTTTTTAGCTCCTCATAATTAAAAGAGTGCAAACTAGTAATTTCCCCAGTTTCTGAGTTTATATTTAAAAGAGCTGAAATTGAAATACTTTTAGAATAATTATTAATTAATGAATATGCTAGTTTTGCATTTTCATTAGTGTCTGCGTCATGTGCCGCTATTTGTGTGATTACATTTCCTACTTTACTGTTTTCTTTCACATAAACATTCATATTTGCGTCTGAAAAACCTGGTGCATTATCGTTTATATCCATAATATTAATGCTGATTATAGCAGTGTTAGACAGAGGCGGACTTCCTCCATCAACTGCAGTAATAGTTACATTATACTCAGGCACACTCTCCCTGTCAATGAGACCGTCAACTATCAATGAGTAATAGTTTTTGTAATTTGACGTTAACTTAAAAGGGACTGAATCTATTATTTTAGTCGTTGTGAGCCCATTCTGTCCTCTGTCTTTATCACTCACTGTTACCAATGCAACAACTGTTCCAATTTCAGCATTTTCTTTTACTGGACTGATTATCGAAGTTACAGAAATCTCTGGTGCGTTGTCATTAACATCCACAACCTCGACAAGGACTTTACAATAACCACTGCGAGGTGTTGCACCTTGGTCTGTTGCACGCACTCTCAATTCATGAGCGTTGTTTTCCTCGTAATCCAAATTAGCCTTAACAATAATTTCACCATTTTCAGGAATAACAGCAAATTTGTCAGGGGAGTCTGCATTTCCTCTTTTCATTAAGTAATATCTGATTTTTGAATTTTGATCTTCGTCTGAATCGGTTGCATTTAATTTCAGTATTGTTGTACCCACAGGTGCGTTTTCTTTCACACTTATTTTGTAGAGCGGCTTACTAAATGAAGGCGCGTTGTCATTGGCATCAATAACATTTACAAAAATTTGCATTGTGCCAGATCTAGCTGGTTTTCCTCCGTCCAACGCGGTTAATGTTAGTTTCACAAATGATTGCATTTCTCTGTCTAAAGCTTTTTGCAGCATTAACTCGGCAGACACACTCTCCTGTCCGCTACTTGTATCTAATGAAAAATAATCATTAGGACTTAACTTGTAAGTTTTTACTGAATTACTACCAGTGTCTGCATCATGCGCTCCTGGGAGCGGATACCTCTCTCCAGCTGAAGATGATTCAGAGATATTAAACACATGGATTTGCTCGAGAAACGTCGGTGCGTTGTCATTAATGTCTATAATGCTAATTTCAATGCGATATATATTCGTAGGATGACTGAGGAGTCCTTCTATATTTAGGGAACATGCGGGTAGATTAGAACATATCTCTTCACGGTCTATTCTTTCATTTACTAGCAAAGCCCCTGTTCTCAAATTTGCCTCGAAATATGGCTTACTATATCCAGAAACAATCCGAAATCCTCGTTCCCCCAGTTGCTGTGGAGTAATGTGTAAATCCTTTGCCAGATTCCCAACCACTGTGCCTTTATTCACCTCCTCGGAGATGGAGTATACGATCTGAGCGGAAGACCAGTGAGTTAAACAAAGAGTAATGGCGAAAAGCATCCATTCCGCACTTTGGGCGAGCTGTCGAGTCATTTTGATTTTCTCTCCCCAAGATCGATAATCCAAACAAGCAAACGTGATTCAGCCACAAAAAGAACAAAATATTAAAAATTCTTCTGAGTTCACAAAATAAGAGTGGGACCCCATTGCATGACGACGTTGTATGAGCGAGACCTGAACAAAAGTGCTGCGTGTTTCACATTTTAACAAAAGAGGAGAGGAGGAGGTGTTTAGGTTATTTCTGAATAGTGTGGTCTCCAGCGACATCTTGTGTAGTCGGAATTAGTAACACATTATCATCTGATGAGAAAGTAAAACAGGCTGAACAGTAACGTACGCCAAATAGGGGGAAACATTTAACTGAAGACGGGCCTACTGATTAAATAAATAATAAAAAAATACAACAATTCTGCAAACAATCTGTTAATGTTAAATCATCCATGTGTTCGTTCACGTGTGGAAATTATATGACAACCTTTATCAGTTGTATTAATCAATGACGATTTAAAATAGCCTACAAGTCAGCACCATGGCTAGCGCCTTTATAGTTTGTCAATCAACTAATACAAAGATGACAAATAAAATAATAGATATTTATAAGTAATCATGCTTTCCATTTTCTGAAAAGCTAGATCCAAGTCTGGGGCTCAAAAGAAACAATAACAACAACAACAAAAACAAACAAGACAGGAACCAGCGCGCACCTTGCTGTGAAGCTGCCGTGCTAATCACTACCCCACCGGGCAGCGTCAATGCAGGCATAAGAACTACAGTCTTGTGAAATTTAATTGATTTAATCCCCCAGTAATCAATGAGAAATAAAATCACGAAAAATGCACATGTTCCATTGGATACCTTGAATAATTATTTGATGAAGATTTAGGAGCCTGGTGGGCCTAATTGTCATGACAAAGCCTATAAAGTCTTTTTTTATTTTCAGCCTCTCTGGATTTTAATGAGCTCTTAATTGACATAAATTTCTAAAAAAAAAAAAACTACTCACCTTTTCTGTGTTTGGTAAAGTCTGTGTTCTGGTAAAAGTGTCTCCTCCATTAATACTGATCAATTCCGCATCTACAGGTGGATAAGGTGCAGGGAAAACTACTACGTCACTCTTCAACGTGTCTGAGCTGAAACACACGTCATACTGTTGTGTAGCCTTAGAATACGACCAACTCCCGTCCGGGTGGGTGGTGATCATTGGGGCGCTGTATCTACTAAAATCGCCGTCTGTCCTGTGGCATCTGACAGCTATTAAGCTGATGAGACTCAGAAGAAAAATGGTTGACACAGAGACAATTCCTATGAGCAGATACATGTTCAAATTAGAGAAGTTGTCCTCCTTTATGGGAACATGTCTGAACTGAGT
>JBAMHV010030588.1:0-11881 GCA_037177535.1 Pseudomugil gertrudae | reverse complement strand
CGCGGTGTGTATCAGAAATCGCGGGAAGTGTATGTCCTGACTTCCGGTACGGATCGGCTGGATGATACACACCTTTACACACATACTCATATTTTGCTACCATATGGGCCAATTTTGGGAGATGGAAAAAAAAGCGATGGCAGCATCAGGGGGAGCTGCTGAGCTCATTTTAATTGAAATCCGAGTGGGGCCCATCATTTTGGGCCCCACTCGGATTTTGAACCCCCTTAGGTGAGTGTGCTCCCACCGATGGGACCCCCCACCGGTGGAAATGTAAGTACACACACACACACACACACCCGCACACACCCACACACACACACACACACTCGTGAACATGGTCTCGGATTTGGAGGTGCTGATTCTCATCCTAGCCGCTTCACACTCGGCCGCAAATCGCTTGAGTGAGAGCTGGAGATCAGGACCAGATGAAGCCAACAGAACCACATCATTTGTAAAAAGCAATGACCCGATCCTGAGGTCCCCAAACTGGATGGTCTTGTGGTCTTGTACTTGTATACCGCTTTTCTACACATCAGTGCACTCAAAGCGCTTTAACACTATTCGACACATTCACCCATGCGCACACACAAACACGCACACATTCACACACCGGTCTATAAAGGTTATGAACAAAATCGGTGATAAAGGGCAGCCTTGGCGGACTCAAATCCTCACAGGAAATGAATCTGACTTACTGCTGGCAATGCGGACCAAGCTCTGACACCGGTCAAACTAGGGGGTCCGGTACCCCATACTCTTGAAGCACCCCCCACAGGAGCCCCCACGGGACACGGTCGAATGCCTTCTCCAAGTCCACAAAACACATGTAGACTGGTTGGGTAAACTCCCATGCTCCCTCCAGGACCCTAAAGAGGGTATAGATTTGGTCCACTGTTCCATGACCAGGACAAAAACCACACTGCTCCTCCTCAATCTCCAGGACCCTGAAGAGGGTATAGATTTGGTCCACTGTTCCACGACCAGGACAAAAACCACACTGCTCCTCCTCAATCTGAGGTTCAACTATTTGACGGATCCTCCTCTCCAGTACTACTGAATAGACTTTCCCAGGAAAGCTGAGGAGTGTGATCCCCCTGTAGTTGGAACACACCCTCTGATCCCCCTTTTTGAAGAGGGGGACCACCACGCCAATATGCCAATCCAGAGGCACTCTCCCAGATGTCCATGCGATGCTGCAGAGGCGTGTCAGTCAGGACAGCCCCACAGCATCCAGAGCTTTAAGAAACTCTGGGCGGATCTCGTCCACCCCCGGGGTCCTGCCACAGAGGAGCTCTTTAACCACCTCAGCAACTTCAGCCCCAGAGATGGGAGAACCCACCTCAGGGTCTCTTAGCTCTGCTTCTTGATTGCAAGATGTGTTGGTAGGATTGAGGAGGTCTTTGAATTTTTCTCTCCAGTGACCCACAACGTCCCGGGTCGAGGTCAGCAGCCTCCCATCCTTGCTGTAGACAGTGTTGATGAAGTACTTCTTTTCCCTCCCATAGTTGCCGGATGGTGGACCAGAATCTCCTCGAAGGCGTTCGAAAGTCGTTCTCTATGGCCTCACCAAACTCCTCCCATGCCCAAGTTTTTATCTTGGTCACTGCCAAAGCCGCATTCCACTTACCCTGTTGATACCTATCAGCAGCCTCAAGAGTCCCACGGGATAAAAGGGCCTGATAGGACTCCTCCTTCAACTCCTCCCAGAACTTGCTGTCCACCAGCAAGTTCTGGGATTGCCACCACGACAGGCACCGACAACCTTACGGCCACAGCTCCGGCTGGCTGCCTCAACAATAGAGGCATGGAACATAGTCCACTCAGACTAAATATTCCCCGCCTCACTCGAGACATGGTTGAAGCTCTGCCGGAGGTGGGAATTGAAGGTCTTTCTGACAGGGGACTCTGCCAGACATTCCCAGCAGACCCTGATGACACGTTTAGGCCTGCCGGGCCTGACCGGCATCCTCCCCCACCATCTGAGTCAACTCACCACCAGGTGGTGATTGGATGACAGATCTGCCCCTCTCTTCACCTGAGAATCCAGGACACGCGGCCTCAAGTCCGAAAATACGACTCCAAAGTCGATAATCGAACTGCGGCCCAGCGTGTCCTGGTGCCATGTACATGTGGGCACTCTTATGCTGGAACATGGTGTTCGTGATGGACAATCCTTGGCGAACACAGAAGTCCAGCAACAGAACATAACTCTGGGGCCATGTCTCCCAATCACAGCTCTCCAGGTCTCACTGTCGCCACCCATATTAGCATTGAAGTCAACCAGGGTGTCCCCGGGGGGAGCGTCCTCCAACACTCCCTCAAAGGACTCTAGAAAGGGTGGGTACTCTTTACTGCTTCTCAGTGTGTATGCACAAACAACAGTCAGGACCTGTCCCCCCACCCAAAGGCGGAGGAAGGCTACCCTCTCGTCCACTGGGGTGAACAGGCGCCCAGCTGGGGGGCAATTAGTATGCCCACACCCGCTCAGCGCCTCTCACTGAGGGCAACGCCAAAGTGGAAAAAGATCTAACCCTTCTCGCTAACACTGGTTCCAGAGCCAAAGCTGTGCGTTGAGGTGAGTCCAACTATGTCTAGTTGAAACCGCTCAACCTCACGCACCAGCTCAGGCTCCTAAAAGCCAGCTTCTGCAGCCGGGAATCCGACCGCCAGGGGTCCCGCCCCAGGCCACCAACCGGCTCACACTGCACCCGTCCTCTACGGCCCCTCCTGCAAGTGGTGAGAACACGGGTGGGGGGGCCCATGTAACTCCTTTGGGCTGAGCCTGACCGGACCCCATGGGCAAAGGCCCGGCCACTAGTTGCTTGCCCTCATGCCCCACTTTCAGGCCTGGCTCCAGAGGGGGGCCCCAGTGACCCGCATCCGGGCAAGGGAGCCTTCTGTCCAATGATTTTTTTACTTCATAGAGGTCTTTGAGCCGCTCTTAGTCTGGTCCCTCCCCCAGACCCCCATTTGCCTTGGGCAACCCTACCAGGGGCATGAAGCCCCCGACAACATAGCTGCTGGGATCTTCAAGACACACAAACCCCTCCACCACAGTAAGGTGGCGGCTCATGGAGGAGACGGTGAGCATTAATCTAATCTAATCTAATCTTAAGAAATGAATTGGTGACAAATTACTAACAAAATTTTAAACTATCAGACATATTTGTAAAGCTACATGATGTTCAGCATGTTCACATTGCTGGCTTCACACTAAACCGTACAAGAAAACAGAAATGCCCACACCATAGTGGCAGGTTACAAATATTACAACCATAAAAGAGTAAAAAAAAAAGAAAGAAGAAGACAGCACCACATAAAGAAAACATCAATGATACAAGAGGGGTGGGCAGAGTGCCACTTGAGTTTCATCTAGAAATGATAGAGTAGCTTGCCTGGACACTACTGAGACATTGATGAAAGGCATCTATCACCACAGAGATGACTTGACTACTCTGAGGCAGACATGCCATGTTATTTGTTACAGCACTGAAAACATTACAGCAACAACATAA
Source organism: Pseudomugil gertrudae (assembly GCA_037177535.1). Classification (NCBI taxonomy): domain Eukaryota; kingdom Metazoa; phylum Chordata; class Actinopteri; order Atheriniformes; family Pseudomugilidae; genus Pseudomugil; species Pseudomugil gertrudae. Next base: position 8,363 of record JBAMHV010030588.1, on the reverse strand, counting down.
AAAATGTTTAGCAGTTAGTCACAACTGCATGTTTATTGAAACAGTGTCGTCAGTAAGTGATGTTCCAGATTAAATAGGAAAATCCTACATGTCTATGGTCACACACACACACACACACACACACACACAAAGAAGAAATTGTAGTGGGTCTTTGTGTTTGTAAACATGTATCCACCAATTTCCTTGCCTCTTTTCTGGGATCGGGTCATTGTGGCCGCTGCTAAGCAGGTATGCTCAGACTTCCCTTTCCCTAGCCACATTTGCTAGCTCATTGGGGGGATACTGAGGCATTCCCAGACCAGCTGAGAGATGTAGTTGATCCAGCACATCCTGAGTCTTCTCCAGGGTCTCCTCTCAGATAAATGTGCCCAGAACACCTCACAAGGGAAGCATCCATATCAATACCAAATGCCTGAGCTACCTCATCTGCCTTTTACTTGAAGCCCATCCTGGAGCTTCTTACCCCCTTTCTAAGGGAGACTCTGGCCAAACTTTATCAGGAAGGCTGTGGAGTGTGAGATTAGGAGCAGACTCTCTCTCTTACTCCATTTCGGTGTTTCAAGTTTAAGTAGCAAAAATTAAGAACTAATTTGGCATACATTTTAATCAATGTGACTGTCATTACTGGTTTAATGTTGATGAATTCACTAAAAATTTAGAAATAAAAAATGACAACATCAATGAGAAATCTGATTTCCTTTTGAGAATGTAAAACCTTGAAAACAAAGTAGCAAAAGAGCATTGTTAGCACATTTATTTACTCAAATAAATGAAGTATGACATTAAGGTTGAGATTTGATGCTGATAGCATACGCTAATAAAAGTAATCCCCACAAATTAATTAAAAACACTCTTTGCTCTTTAACATTTCATTGTCATTTCTGACAATAAAGGTAGATACTAAATAGTTTTAGGTACCTTTATATTGGTCCCTATCCTACTAACTAGTCAGTGTATATGCACCTACTTTTTATAATACTTGTTTATGGACAAATTGTTTAAAACTCTGCCTTTACTTTGTGACTATGTTTTGTTTTTTGAAAGTGACATGAACTTTATTTTTAATCTTTAATTAGACCAATCTAAACCTGGCTTAAATCAATCACTGAAGGTCAAGGCCCTTTGCAACTTCATGTCAAGTAATGGCTGCAGATAGAGCCATTGAGCCCTTGTCTATTTAGGATCCTGTCTTAGTTTTATTAGTATTATTAGGACTCATACAGAATTCAAATTATTGTTATATGCTGATGATTTGCTGTTATATGTTGCAAATTCAGCAGGAGCATGTCATGCCAATATTGATTTCTTTCATAGATTTGGTCTGTTCTCAGGACACAAAGTTAATGTTGTCAAGAGCAAATGCTACCCAGTCTTTTATTGGGAGAATAAACAGTCAAGAGAAACATCTCGCCCAAATTTCTGTTTTGTTTAAGCATTTTCTTTATTTATGTTGTACTTTTTTTTAACAGAAAACTGGATGTCAAAACTTCCAGTGTCAGAAAAAGACCATTTTAGAATTTAATTTCTATGCTGCCCTTTCTCTGCTAAATTTTCAATTTATCCTTTGACCACAAACATAAGAAGAATTGTCTTCTGGTTCAAGACAATTAATATACTTTGGTGTTAACTGGAGGCTTAGTTGTGCCCCCCAGTTTCAGTTTCTTCTTTATGAATTAGTCCAATCATCACAAATACCTTTGGTCTTACTTGCAACCTTGTGGTTATAGCTACCCATAAGATAAGGTTTCAATTTAAGAAAAAGTTAAAATTTTCTGCTCCCATGGCTTTAATTCCATTGTTAAAAACTCTGTTAAAACCTACATTTATTACACTACCTACACTTTCTCCACATGGCAGGACAGATGACTGAAATGTTTTAAGAATTTTGCAACTCTTTTACAAAAGTATTTTAATTTGAAACATTTATCCAGTCAGATGATAGCTATTTAACCGCTGACACAAAAGAAACCTGAATTAGTTATTGATGAGTATTGGTGGGAATCCTTGCTGCAAACCATTTACAAAACTCTGTGCCTTTCTAACTTTGAGACAATTTAAAATTTAGTTTAGATATATTTACTCAAAGACATGGCTGGTAATGATCTTCCTGAATCAAGTAGATGTTGTGACAGATGAGTAAGCTCCCTCTGCAATCATACACACATGTTTTTCTCTTGTCTAGTCCTCACAAATTATTGGCAGACCTACTTCAATGTTCTGTCCAAAGTACTATCAAATAGCATTAACATCTCACTACACAGTAGTATATTTTGGTCTTTTGGAAGAACATACCCATAACTATATCACTGAGCTGGAAGTATTAGCTTTTACCTCTGTAATTGCTAAATGCCTGTCTTAATCGATACTCTGCAGCAGCTTCCTCCAGCACACATGAGGTTATGTTTTTCTTAAAGGTAGGGGAAACACAATGTTTTTGTTGTTGTTTGTTTCTTTTTTGTTCTTTTTGTGTTATTGGTTTTTAAATACCCATCCACCCATTTTCATAACAGCTTATTCAATTCAGAATAGCTGGAGTCAATTCTAGCAGCCATTCGGGTGAGAGGTGAGGTACACCCTGGGCAGGTTGCCAATCCATCGCAGGGCCAACACAGAGACAGACAACCATTAACACTTACATTCGTTCCTATGAAGAATTTAGTATAATCATTTAACCTAACATGCATGTCTCTGGACAGTGAGGGGAAGCCGGAGTACCCCAAGAGAACAGTTGCTAACATGAGGACTTAACACTTAACACACATCTGAGGCTCAAACCAGCAACATTTATTACGACTGTTGCAACATGAAACAGAAATGAAACTTTGCATCCTCTTACAGCTTTTTCAGTGTTCTAACTACTTGTTTTAAATAAAAGGATGCAAGTATTCCAGTTCCTTAAGTCTTAAGTTCTTAATCTTCGTACCACTAAAATTAAGTGAAAATTAATTTCTCTGTCCATTCATTCATCCATCCATCCATTTTCTACCACCTATTCCCTAACAGGGTCGCGGGGAGCCAATCCCAGCTGACCTGTCCATATATCCTCATTTTAAAAATATCTCATGAGGTAGGTAGGTAATAAGATAGTTTATAGGCCCATAAAAACAGCTTAAGGGGAAATGGGGTATGTTGATTTGATTTTGTTCCAAGAAATGTGCTGACACAATGTCATGTAGTAAAAAAAAAAAAATAAGATGATTACATGTGGTGCTCAAAAACAAACAAAAACAAGAAAACAAATCTGTTAATACATGTTAAGTGTTGACCTAGTTGTGTTGACCTAACCAGATACAGAAATAAAATCAATTTAATTTCAAGACTTTGTGAAATAAAAACAGCTTAGAATAATAGAATCATTGTTCACAAGCTCAGCGTTTTCTTCACCTGCCTTCCGAATGTGAAAACATGTGTAACAATAGCTGAAGAAGCCTAATTTGACATCTAAAGAGCATCATAAAAATATTCTTTAATTTCTAATAGTTTTAATATTGAATCAGTATTGTTAGTTAATATCTTATATATAAATAGAAAAATTTAAACTTAGGTATTACAAAAGAAAAAGGAAACAAGCAACACCCAGACTGTTTCTCATCCTCGATGGCTTTTCTTTCATGTTAAAAACAAAGGAGATCAAAATATCCATCCATCCATCCATCCATCCATCTATTTTCTACCGCTTTTTCCCTGAATGGGGTCGCGGGGGGGCTGGAGCCAATCCCAGCTGTCAACGGGCGAGAGGCGGAGATCAAAATATGAAAAACAAATTACGTTTTTTTCACCATGTTCAGATTTTATGAAATGCACTAGCATGTACGTAAGTGACGAGAAGATCAAATAAAAAAAAAGCCTCATTCTATCACAAGTCAGGCAGCGACGGCTCAGAAGAGGAATAAATAGAATGCAACTGATCATATTTTAGGCAATAAAAAAAAGCCAGATCAGACAGGCTCAGGGAAAGGTCCAAGCAATCCAGGCACTTCTCAAGAACAAGGGGAGTCTGGAGACTGGGAGTGAGGACAGACTGGTCAAACAGAAAACATATTAAGCTAAATTTCAGTCAGAATAAGGCAGTACATCTTTTGTATTAGCAAATCAGTGAAGAGATAGATCCAATTGATTTTATTTGAACTATTTATTTTAAACAGTATGACGGTATGTTTATAAATTAAGAGTATGACAACTTTTCCTCAGAAACTTTATCATGAAAAGCAAACAGGTTTATAAGTCACACTGGTGCTTCATCACAAATAAATCTCATCCTTGAAATCTTGTAACAAAATGCACAGAAATGATTGACATCTGCTTTGACTGAATGCTTAAACTGCTGCCAAAGTATTTCAAAGTCTTCATCACAATTTTCCATAACTCTAAAAACAAATTAAACTTTCTTTTTCTGCTTAATCATTATGTAAATGAAATAAAAATCCCAAAACCTTATAAATATAAGAAAGACATCCTCACATCTCTGCAGCTGTTGTTTGAAAGAAAAAAAATCCTAAAAGAAAAAACATTTCTGAATGAAATATGATCAAAACAATCAGCAGCTGGAAAAATATCTGCTTGCTCATTTTCAATGAAGTGCTTTGATCACGGTTACAATTATTTGTGTTTATTGATTACTTTTTCTTTCAACCCCGCAGATTTCAAATTTCTAGACTAGAACAAATAAAAAACTCCAAAGATTTTTTTTTTGTTTGTTTCTATATTTAATTTATTTTACAAAGCCTTGAGAGCGACATGTTTTTTTTTCTCCATCTGTCTCTTGCTGCTCTCGGTCAGTTATTAGCAACATTTTCCTTCAATGTTTTTGTAGATGAAGGTGTGAAGAGGATTTATTTTTCCTCAAAAATATATTTTGGAACATTAAGTTTTGCTATCAATTTCTTATGTGCTCAGTCACATGACATAGCAAATAAACTATTGTCCTTTCAGGGATCTCAGCTGTAACAGTTTGTCTATATCAACGTGCAGATCAGACCTATACTCCTGTTTAGTGTCTCCTGGCTAATGTGCAGGTTTATCCTGAGAAAGTGGAACTAGTGATGGGTAGATCTGATAAAATAAATAGGTTCAGATATTTTTGCTTCTCACGAGAAAATATTTTTATACTTAACTAAATTATTAGAACCATAATTTTGTTTTGTGCTAATGGTAATGACCATGTTCTATTTGCTTCAACTGTACTTTGACACGTGTCACATTGCTCAAGTTGGGAAAAACCACAAAAGGAAATTCCTGGTTACACAAAGCCACAACCTTACAAAATCATGCAAGGTTGTAATCCAGATTAACATATGTAAACAAACACACTTGTTATGAGTCAGATTCTCTCAGAGAACACCTGAGGTTGCAAACTGCATGTACTGTATGTATGCACATGGACACACATGGACCGGTGTTGCACAGTGCTGCAGAAAGTGATGTTACACATTGCCATGCAGCCACAAGCTCCAATCACAATCAACCAAGCTGGCTTTGATATACAAGCTCTTATTCTCGCCAACACTCTTTTCGCTTTGACGATATAGATGACTACCGTTCCAAAGATTGAAAAAACATGGCTGTGGCTTTGTGTGCATTTGTTTCCCTGAATTTGTGCGTGCAGTCATGTCTGTTTCTGCAGATCTGTTTGTTCCTTATTTGTGGTGTCACTGCCTGATCGCAGAGTGGGAGGCGAGGGTTTGGCAACATCAAAGGCTTGACACAAAGCCTGGTGGCTGCAAGTCTTTTCATCACTGCTTATCATTGTTTTACTTAACTACTTTATCATGATGGGGCTGATGTTTATTCAGCACAATGCACTATACAGATCTAAGCCAGTTGCATTTTCCCTAAGTTGTGTGTCTGTCACAGACATACTTCTCCACCTGCATACATTTGTAGTTACATGCTCTTTGGCTCCCTTTATAACTGTGGCCATTTTACACAACATTTTACATAAAATGCCTGCAGATAAGTTGGCATCAGATAAACTTCATCAGATCTTGACCTGATTTGTTTCATACATATTATTTATACAGCAGAGCAGAGTTGAGTGATTCGAAAAGCACACAATAACACACTTTCCAATTTGACCTAATTAAACTTTAAAAAAATTATTGTTACTTAAAGATCTGTTACGTGTACTTGTCTAATATAAAAGATTTTTTTTAAAAAGCAGGGGCCTCATTTATAAAGCTTGCTTACAAAAAACGGGGCTGTAAATTGTGTAAGTACTTTACTAAGCAACGTTTGGGATTTATAAAAAATAAAACTGACAGAGAAAAGTGTGTAGCATTGTGCTACCTTTGGACCTTGCGAAGTTAAATTTTGGAGAGGGAAAACTGCGGCAAAGCAATAAGATAATACTTGTAAGCCATATAAAACCATGTTTTTTGTCATTCACATCAGACTTTGTATCATTGTAAAATCACACACGCAAACACTAATTATTATAGACATGCTTAAAAACTGAGGTATTTATTTAATAAATATGTATTTAAGCATCCGAACACAGTATGTTCATACTAATTCAAATGTTGCTATGGTGTTTATTGGTATGATCTGACCATGTTTTTTTTTCATCATGCTGACACCATTTACTGCCTTCCTTTTGTTTGTTACACCCATGATCTTTACCTTCTTCAGCATTTTCTCCTGTTGCTGAAAACTGCTAGCTTTGATTTAGTTATCTGACAAAACAATGCAATGATGAAAGCTATGAGCAAGTATTTTCCTTTGTGACTAATATAGCTATTAACAACATAGTAAAATAATTTTGTGATGTTCTAAGGTTTTGGGGTTATAAACACTAAAACAGTTTCTGATGTTCTAATGTTTTTTCTTCATAACTTTCTGACTGAACACTAAAGTCTCCATATAAAAGCTGAAGGGAGCCTCTGTACCGTCACTTTGTTCTGGAATGTGCCACCAGGTGGCAGCCACCAGTAGTAGCTCTGTGTTAACTGTCCTAATTTTTCGTGATTTTTGTAATATATGCATCTCTTTTTAAGACATTAGCCAAAAAATTTGGGTTATTCAAAAAGACTTTTCACATTGGCAGAACTTGTACTACACGGAGTCTCTCTACATATTTTTTTTTCTGCTATTTCAAGACTTGTTATTAGAGTCTCCATGGCCACCACTTGTTTACCACCGGGATCTACTGATAATTCTCCCCAATGGAGTTGAAAAGAAAGAGGAGAGGATGCAGGGCAGAAGCGAAGCAGAGAGAAAAACGATGGAGATTTAAATAGTTTCTGCCGACTGTTGTGATGGGTAACATGCGATTGCTAGCTAACAAAATTGACGAGCTACAGGTGCTAACCAGGTCTCAGAGAGAATACAGAGAGTGCAGCTTATGTGCTTTACCGAGACATGGTTTCATGAACACATCCCAGACTGCAATGTGACTGTACACGGCTTCAAGACGATCCGTGCAGACCGCAATAAACAACTCAGTGGAAAACTGAAGGGAGGCGGAGTTGCAGTGCTGGTTAACCAGCGTTGGTGTCATCCTGGACATGTCATTGTTAAAGAGAAGATCTGCACAAAAGTTATTGAACTGCTAGCTGTGAGTTTTCGCCCATACTATTTACCCAGAGAGTTCACATGCGTTATTCTGGTAGCGATTTATATAATACCTGGTACCGCCCCAGACGCAGCCTGTGACGTCATTAACTCTGTAGTGACCAGACCCCAAACACAACATCCAAATGCATTTGTGGTGATCTCTGGAGATTTTAACAACATCTCCCTCTCTGCTACTCTACCAACGTTCCAACAGTTTGTCAGCTGCTCCACCAGAGAATGTAAAACGTTGGACTTATTTTATGCAAATATTAAAAATGCATACAGCTCCTCTGCCCTGCCACCTTTAGGAAGATCTGATCATAATCTGGTTCTTCTCACATCCTCCTACAAGCCCATCGTTAAGCAACAACCTGTCATTAGAAAGACTTAAAACCTGGTCTGATGATGCTGAAAAGGCTCTGAGATGGTGCTTTGAGACTACAGACTGAAATGTGAACCTCATGGAAATGACATCAACAGCTTGACTGAGTGTGTGATAGATTATATACAGTAAACTTCTGTGTGGACAGCATTATCCCAACAAGAACAGTGAGGTGCTTCCCCAGTAACAAATCCTGGATCATCAGTGACCTGAAAAAGCTGCTGAACATCAAAAAGAAAGCCTTCAGAGATGGTAACAGGGAGCTATTGAGGTTACCACAAAAACAACTTAAAACACAAACTATGAAGTGCAAGGAGGACTACAAGAGAAAAAAGTTTCAGCAAAACAACGTAAGGGATGTGTGGTCAGGAATGAAGAAGATCACTGGCTTCAAGATGAAAGAGGATCAAACTGATGGAGGTCTGGACAA
>JBAMHV010030549.1:0-11884 GCA_037177535.1 Pseudomugil gertrudae | reverse complement strand
AGGCTGGGGATTGCATCGAAGTCAATTTAATGCAATCTTACGGTTTCCCTTATATAGGCTATTCTTATGAATTGGCTGAAATAAGATGTGAGATGACACTGTCGTGAAGTGGCGCTATACAAATAAAGTTGAATTGAATTGAATTGAATTTACACCTAGTACTTTTTGTTTGTGATTGTTCTTGTTCTGGTGGCTGAAGGTCCTACAGTGCAGCCCTATAGCTGTGGTGTAGACCTCTTCCTGAACTACGTAGGTCATTTCTAGTGGTCTCTTTGGTCGTGAGTAGACCGGCTCACAGCAGCATCAAGCCAGATCTTTATTCAGTAAAGAGGCAGAAGTTAGAGGTTTAGAGAGCAAAATATTAGAGTGGTGGTAATGGTGGTGATAGTGGTGATGGGTGAGTTGGAGGAAGATGCATGCATATTATGTTTATGTGTGCATGGGTGACTGACAGAGAGATTATGATCAGTGTGGGTTAATAAAACTGTTACGTCATATACTAAGGTGTGTAAAGAACTTTTTAAATTTTGCCTAAATTGTTTTTAGGTAGTAAACTGGGATTGGCTCCAGCCAAAATGAATGGATGTTTTTAGGTAAAGCAGTTGTGCAACTTTTTTTATGACAAGTACTTTATAAAAAATTACTATTCTGAATATGTGATGTCATTACACTGCTTTAGTACTATGTGCTGACAAAACATATAAACCTTACTCTAATCACTACAAACCAGCTAAATGAAAAGAGCCTGGTACCTGTACATTGGCACATATACAAACCCAAACCAATATTTTACTTCTTTTCATCTTTTCATCAGAAACGTCAAATATTTCAACTCAATCCTGCTGTGTTGTTATTGGAAAAGAGGTAGAAGCTCTTATAGGTCATAATAAATTTATTTTCCTATTAGCCTCTTGGAAATATTTACTGTATTTACGCTATACCTGAAGTCACTTCAGGTTTACAAAACCTCGACTTAAATCCATTGTGCTGACTTTTAACTGGTCATGTAAACAGAGCTTGACCTATTGACCTTCTCAACTTCACTCTCACCTCACTAACAATAAACTGGCTTTAGACCCCTCCATAGTACTAAAACAGCCTTAATTAAAATCACAAATGATCTTCTACTTGCTGCTGATACTGGACTTCTAACAATACTGATTTTACTGGATTTAAGTGCAGCTTTCAACACAATCACTCATTCAATACTCATTGACAGACTTCTCTCTATTGGCATTTCACACACTCCCCTCCACTGGTTCATTTCTTATCTCTCCAACCGCTCTCAGTACATCCAATTTGGTTCATACTCCTCCCAACATTCTTCTGTTTCCTCAGGTGTCCCCCAAGGCTCAGTCCTCGGCCCCCTCTTAATCATCATTTACCTCCTCCCCCTTGGTCACATTTTTAGAAAACACAACATACACTTTCACTGTTATGCAGATGACACTCAGGTCTATATCTCCTCCAAACCATCCAACATCCTCCCACCCTCCTCCCTCACCCACTGTCTTGAGGAAATCAAATATTGGTTCTCCTCCAACTTTCTCAAACTGAACAGCAATAAAACCGAAGTCCTCCTAATTGGCACCAAATCCACATTAAACAAAACTGGCATTCTCTCAATCCCTCTTGATAACTCCTCCATCTCTCCCTCCCCTCAGGTAAAGAGCTTGGGTGTCATCCTGGACAGCACTCTTTTATTTCAGTCACACATCAACAGTATCACACACACTGCCTACTTCCACCTGAAAAACATCAACCATCTCTGTGCTTCACTCACCCCCCACACAGCCTGGTCACCTCTCGTCTGGACTACTGCAATTCTCTGCTGTATGGTCTCCCCAAAAAAACTACTTATAAACTGCAACTCCTCCAAAACTCTGCCCACCGGATCATTACCAGAACTCCCTCTCACCACATCACCCCGGTCCTGCAGCAGCTTCACTGGCTCCCTGTTCACTATTGTATTCAGTTCAAAATCCTACTTCTCACATTCAAGTCCATCCATAACCTAACTCCTACTTATCTTACAGAACTCGTCCGTGTTCCCCAAACACACCCGCTCACTCAGGTCATCTTCCTCCATCCACCTCACAGTCCCTCCTGTTGGTCTCAGCACCATGGGGAGCAGGGCCTTCAGTCTCTCTGCTCCCCATCTTTGGAACTCACTCCCTCATGACCTCCGTAACAGTGAATCAATCTCAATTTTCAAATCTAAACTCAAGACCCACCTTTTCAGATTAGCATACTCCACATAATCATCCATCTCCCTGCTGATTGTTTATTTATCAATATTTATTTATTGTAATTGTATTGTTTTACTGTCTGTTTTTAATTGATTGATTTTTTTATGACTGTTCTTTTATTTTTGTACTGTGTCCTTGGGTGTCCAGAAAGGCGCCTCGAAATAAAATGTATTATTATTATCTGCTTTTTGCAGCTGGGACGAGAACCAGCACCTCCAAATCTGAGACCATGGTTCTCAACCGGAAAAGGGTTGAGTGTTCTCTAAGAGTGGGGGATAGGATCCTGCCCCAAATGGAGGAGTTTAAGTATTTTAATCAATTATGCATAAATACATTTGGTCAGAATTTTACCTAAATGTGCTGTTATGTGACTGATTCTCTGGTAAGGTTGTTGCTTGGTTAATGATAAGCCAGACACTGATAGAAGGAGCCAATCTGCCACTTGTTTCGGAAATGTTACATCATCACCACCAGTTTCAAGGCAACGTGCACACTGAATGCCCCTTCTAAAAAGTTCAGGACTCTGTTGTCATCTTCTGATGGCAAGCTTGTTCCTTTGGAGCTTTCCTTGTGGTCTCTGTTAGACAGTATTACCACTCAGATTAACTATCAGTTTCTGCAGAATGTTGAGGTTTAAGGCCTGCTTAAATCTAGCCAGTGTTTCCAAAACAGCAGCTCAGTAAAGGAGTCACTTTAGGACACAAAGTTACAACCAGTCATTACAGACACGACACCCAGTGTATCTGAGTGTTTCTGCTGTAAAGAGTTAATATGAAACCAAACTGCTTGTTCCTGCCTTTAGAATCTGTAGGAAAACTCCAAATATGCAGGTAAACTCATATTTAAACAGTTATGCAGTCTTTTCTTTATCCATCTGCCATATCAATAATCTAATAATCTAATAAACTCATTCATCTCCAGTAGGCTGGATCGCTGTCATGGTCTTTTAACAGAATTCCTACATTAAAGTGTTAAACATCTGCAACTCATCCAGATGCGGCTGCTGGAAATTTATATGTGATTAAGAGATCTGAGCACATCACACCAGTTTAAACATCTTTACACTGGTTTCCAGTCAGTTACAAGATAGATTTTAAAACCTGCTGATTGTTTATAAATTCCACAATGGTTCAAACCCAGAATACTTGTGTGATATGTTCAGAGAGTATAAACCAATCAGAACTCTTAGGTGACTCAGGTCAGCTGGTCCAGACCAGAGTCAAGTCCAGTAACAGACCAGGAACCAGACCAGCCTCAGCTGGGGGGAGATCCAAACAGGTGTTTGACGTTCTCCCGTGTATGTGTGGCTTTTCTCTGGTTTTTTTTTTTTTAAATTTATTTAAAAAGTTTATTTGAACATAATTTAAAAAGGAAAAAAAGGAGATAAAACATAATGAAAGAAAAAAAATGTTCATAAGGAGTGGGAAGAAGCATAAGCTTATATACTCCCACCCCAGGAATCACAAATAATATAACCTATGTCAATATAAACAATTATTACTGTATACTATACAATAATTCAACAGTCCTAACAACATAACAATGATACCTTCATACTAATAAACTATGTATATAATATAATCTATAATCAATTTCAATTATAAAGTTATGCAATTAAAAAATACATTATTAAAAAAAGCAACAGTTATACAAGTAATAATAATAATACTTTTCTCTGGTTACTCCAACTTCCTCCCAGAGTCCAGACTAAACATGGAGAAGCAGCATTTAGACTGGGCACATCCCGGGGTTGAATGAACTTTCTCTTTCTTTGCAGCCTTTTATCGAGCATTTATTCCATTCAGCTGTAATAAAGTAGAGTTTCTTCTAAGACATGCAGGGCAGGGGTACTTGAGGACCAGGCTTCAGAAACACTGCTATTATGAAGTTGCTTGTGAATGTACATCACCGTTTCTCAACCCTGATCCTCAGGCACCACCATCCTGCATGTTTTCATTTCTTTTAATTCCAGCACACCTGGTTCAGGTTCATTAAACTGCTCGTCAGATTTTCTGCAACTTTACTAATGAGACATTCATTTGAGTCGGGTGTAGTGAAACAGCGTTATCTCTAAAACAGACAGGCGGTGGTCCCTGAGGAACGGATTGAGAAATGCTGGTGTACATCTTTTAGACAGATGTGTACAATCCAGGTGCCATAAAGTATAAATGGTGGTTTTTATATCTACCTGTACATTAAGAACAGGCTCCTCTACCTGCAGATGAGCTGTGCTCACTAGGTTTAGCTGGTTAGCGGACTGGTCAGAACAGCTGCTGACAGGATTTCTGTTTTCTGGACCAGGAATATACACCTCTGTACACAATCCCTGAGAATTTTCTCAGTAATAAAACTTTTCCATGGGTTCATGCATGTCCAGAAATGTGGAAATCTATATCCTTTTATTGACAGTAGATGTGACTCAGTAGTCTCAGTATGTTTCTGTGAAGTTTATGTTTCAGCATCCTCGGTGTGACTATGATGGGATGAGCTCACAGGCTTTTTTACTGTATGTGGAATTATGGGGGCTCTGCTGCAAACATGTTGTTGTTTGAAATAATTCTTTATAAATTATGTGTGGTAATCAGCATGCAAAGGATGTTTTGCATGTTGCAGATTTCTTCAGCAAAGCACTTTGAGAGAAAGAAATTTCAGAAAGGTGTGTGGGCAAACACGCAGCCGCCTGTGGAGAGGTGGGTGGTATGCAGAGATATAGGTGTAGGAGGGTAAATGGGTAAAGAAACTGTTCTGGTTTCTCACTCTAAAAAAAGGGGAATACAGAAACATTTTTTGTGTTTACAGACTGCCTACATATACAAATTGGGCTATTTTTGTTTATTCAGTTGTGGAAATTTTGACTTCACAGGCACTTAACGGGTAATCGTTCAGTCGTGCTGGTGAGTCAGGTTTTCTTTCCTTCGGTTTAAAAGGAAACGTTATCCTGCTTGCAGGCTGCAAACCTGAAAGTGCTGCAAATAAAATGCAAAGTGACAAATTGTTTTCTTTTGAGGGGGATTTTCATGTCAGCTAACTAGCTTTAATGAAAGCTTTCACTCTCACAACAGCACGGTGACACACTTTAATGATTAGTTACTTTCTGTGTTTGAATTTGTAGCAACTAATTATCTAACACAACTTCACCATTTTAATTACAAACTAAAGTCACACACATAACAAATCCAGGTGTGTGTTTAGTAATGTCTAAACTTAAATAAATGCTTTTAAGTGCAATGATCCCTGAGAAACTGCAAGTCAACTTAAAAAAACAAACAAAAAACAAAACTTTATTAAGAAGATTCTGGATCCCATGATCTCATGCAAGTCAGTGTAGTAGTTTATTGCACTTTTATCTATACAAGTCTAGATACCCTTTCCTATTAAATCCAGAGGGAAACTGTTCAGAAACATTGCTAAATAAATGCCAGACACTGAGATTAGTGTGAAAGCTACATGAAGTTCACATAAACCAGAAGTCAGTGTCCTGCAGGAGGGTTATTGTGTCCTTTGGAGTTGTTTTCAAATTCAAGAGACACTTTGTAGTGAGAAATAGCTCATACACGCCACTCTGATCATAATAAGATCTTCCCATCAGGAAGTGTTGATGATCCTTCATAGCAATCTGCATTAGGAGCCAGATAAGGTGGCTCGGGCATCTGGTTAGGATGCTTCCTGGACGCCTCCCTGGTGAGGTGTTCCAGGCACGTCCCTGCGGGAGTAGGCCCCGAGGGACACCCAGGACACGCTACGCTGTACTGATTACATCTCACAGCTGGCCTGGGAATGCCTAGGGTTCCCCCCCTATGAGCAGGTGAATGTGACTGAGGAGAGGGAAGTCTGGGCTTGATCATGGAACAGCAGAGGAAAGCCGTAGTGATCGATATATCCATCCCCAATAATGGAAAAATCAGGAAAAAGGATCATGAGAAACTGGAGAAATACCAAGGTCTCTAGGAAGAACCGGAGAAGGCCTGGAGGGTAGTACCCATAGTCATCAGAGCACTGGGGGCCAGGTCCCCCACACTGGAGAAGTGGCTCCAACAGATACCTGCAGAAACATCAAACATCTGAAGAGCGTCTGGGCTCCAGCTACTTGGAATAAGTGGTGCAGATAATGGATGGATGGAGGCTCCAGCCCTTAAGTGGCCCTTAATTGGATTAAGCCGTATAGAAAATTAATGAATGGATTTCTTTTTACAATATTCTGGCAGCCCACTGAAATTATGTAATGACCCCGGTTGGGTCCTGAGTCCCTGTTTAAGCACCACAGGTCAACAGTCCAATGTCGCTGAAATCCAAAGGCTTCACTTATTCAAACAGTTATAAAAGTATTTATCTGATACACATTTAGATTCTTGCAGTCAACAGAGTTTATGGTAATAGTTTAAAATTGTGCCACATTACATCTTTGTTTTTTGCAGTGTTATGACACCTATATGTCTGACTTTGTCTGGCTTTATCCACAGTCCAGATAAATAAGCACCGTCTTGTCCTCAGATTAAACTCTGAGATAAGGTGGAGGGAAGGAAAATCTGACAGGATGTTTTCATAAGTCTGAAACCAATTTTAAAACAATTTTATGTGGTTTAGGTTCTGACGTTTCCTTGGTTTTAAGTGTGGTTTTCTAAAAAAAAGCCAATTTGGTGTTGACTTGGCAGACTGAAGGTCATTTTTGTGGGTGGGGGAGACAGGTTTCTACACAAATGCATTGGTGGTTTCACATGTTTCCATGTGCAGAAGTGACGGCTTCCTGTATGATTGAAGAACTAATAGGATCTGTTGTGTTATAATCTCACAAGAGGGCAATATTTCCATCTGTTCTCTCAAGATTATTCAACTCGTGTGTTCTGCAGAAATGAAGTCATTCATTTCTTATTTGATGATATTGTCACTGCAGTGGTCCCTGCAAAGGAAACTTTGGTATCTCTCGATTTGCTTTACTGTGGCTCAGAAATAGGTTCTAATTACTCAAAAATAAAGGAGATCCTTCCTTTTGGAGAAGCATAAACAAAAATTTGAGGAAAATCTTCCTAACTGGTCGATACAGTCAGAAAACGTTAGTGCTTAAAGGTTATTCTGACTCAAACATGCATTAATTCAGTTTAATTTAACCTTATTTGTAAAGCACCACTTCATAATAGTGTCATCTCAGGGCGCTTCACAGATAACAGTTTGAGACAATTCATGAAAAGTAGTCTAGCTAAGGGAAACCAGAAGATCCTGAGCTCCCCATCCTGAGCTGCATGAGGCAACAGTGGGATCAAAAACTCTTCCTTTTAACAGGAAGACAAAAACAGTGGGATCAAAAACTCTTCCTTTTAACAGGAAGACAAAACCCGGCTCAGGGAGGGCATTACTGCATGAAGGCATCTTTCTGTGGGAAATATCATCTTCAGCTGTACAACTTTACTAATTATGTTTAAAAGCAAGCACAAATGCATCCAGCTGCTTCAGATGAAGGAGAAGGACAGGAAGAGGATATTCCTGAGTCTTTTTATTTAAAATCCATTATCTTTATTAAATGAATGACTTGCTATCATCTCTGCAGAGCTGAATGAAGTGCAGATGGATGAATTCAGCCATTTGATTTTAGTTTGTTGGTGAAGGAATGCATTGAAAAGTTGCAGTAAGGTAGAGCTTCTGGACCAGACTTGGGCACCCCTGTGTACAGAGGAAATATCCATTTGTTCTTCTTCATGACCATCTTTTTAATGTTATCTACCCTGGAGTAATATATAAGAACATTTTACAAGACTAACGCTTACCTTGATGGTTTAAGTCATTCTGTCTTTGTTTGCTGTACATCTATGTGCAGATTCTTTCATATGTGCCAGCACATCTACGATCATACACCTGGTCTGCAACAGCTCCAAGACAGTTCTACAACCACTTAAAAGTAACTTTTTATAGTGTAAATTCCACAACAGGATTTAGTCCAGAGATTTTTTAAAGCGATTTTATTTCATTAGTAGTTTTTGTGCCTTGAAGTGTGAGTTATGTTGCTAACAGACAGACAGACAAGCTATCCATCCATCAATGCATCCATTTTCTACCGCTTCTCCCTGAACGGGGTCGCTGGAGTCAATCCCAGATGACATCGGGCGAAAGGCGGGGTACACCCTGGACAGGTACAAACAAACTAACGCGTCTGAAATTGATCTAATATGATGTTGATCGATATGATCATTTGCAAGAATTGTCTGAGACAGAGTTTGTGGAATCGGTTGCATTAGATTTCTTCTAATGAGGAAAGGTTTGATATCCAAAGATGTATTATGATAAAGTCAGAATGTGCTCTAAACAGAAGGAAGGTTTATGCATTATCCTGCTTTATTTGCTCTTCCAGGTTATTTTACACATTTTAAATCTCAATGGCTCAGACACTTATTGTTAAATGGAATATTTTTTATTTGAAATGACTGATTAAGCTCAGAATAAAATACTTTTTGATACTTATTGTGATTTTCTAATGAAAGGAAGTGATATTCTGATATGTGATATTATCCCTGCTAAATTGGTATGGTGACAGAATTAGCTATATTTACAAATATGAAATGAATAGGTGCATCACATTGTGACTAAATCTATCAAACCCGAATGTGTAATAGTGAGTTAAATTAATGTCTGTTTACAGCTGAAACAGATTTATTGAAAGGGATGCAGTTAAAATAGGGTGTTAATGTGTCAGAGCATGTGTGTGTTTATTTGTTAACGCCTGAAGGTTGATTAAAGGGGATGTTGCCATTTCCCCTGACAGTAACAAGCGGCCATCCCACGTCACAGCTCTGCTGCTCCTCCCACGCTTCTCAAACACAGGAACCCGCAGAGCTATTATTGTCATGACAGGAAGCACACTGCGCCACACCAGCGAGTCTCTGACTCATGTCTTCCTTTCTAATGTTTGGTTAGTGCTCACGGCTCCATCGCTCTCCCTCTTTTCTCTGCTTTCAACCTTTGTCACTTTCAGTTTTCTGAAAGTTTTTCTTTTCGTTCTCTCACTCAGTGCATCCAGTCTTTATGTTTTTGCTTGCCTTGCAGGTTTTACCACTTTGTACTGAATGATCAACTTACCCCAAATTCCCAATTTTCTCACATTTTCAGTGTCTCCATCTCTCTCACCATCACGCTGAAATCTTCCAACACATACCAGTCATTAGGTTTTGTTTTGGATACTCAAGTCACATAAAACTTTCCAAAAGGTCTGACAGTGCTGACATGGCCTCATTTACCAGGAAGAATGCTCCAGTTAAAAGACAATGATCTTTCAATATTTACCTCTGCCAAGGAGGTTATGTTCTCGCCGGAGTTTGTCTGTTTGTTTGTTTGTCTGTAACTCAAAACTCAACTTTGATAACTCAAAAAGTCATTGACGGATTTTGATGAAATTTGCAGGATATGTTGGGAGTGTCACTGGGAACAAATGATTAACATTTGGTGGAGATCCGGAAAAGATCCTGGATTCTGGATGACTGAAATTTTCAGTAACTTTATGGTGCTGCTTAGCAGAGGTCTGCGATCTCAGAGTGCTTTTCTAGCTATAAATTTGATAAAATTTTTTCCTGGACTGAGCAGGAGATTAAAGCAAGGTGTGGGAAGATGCTGGA
This sequence comes from Pseudomugil gertrudae, assembly GCA_037177535.1. Lineage (NCBI taxonomy): Eukaryota > Metazoa > Chordata > Actinopteri > Atheriniformes > Pseudomugilidae > Pseudomugil > Pseudomugil gertrudae. The sequence continues at coordinate 2,037 of JBAMHV010030549.1, read as the reverse complement.
GGGAATTTTACAGCAACACACAAGTTTCCAGACCTAAAACTTTGCCAGCACGTTTAGATGACACACTGACATTTATCACAAACATCACTTTGAAACTTTGAAACAGTCTGAAACTAAGACGCTGAGCTTCACAACTTTTTTATTTTATTTTCAGCTTGCTGCATCATATGCAACAAGATGCATTTAGTAGCACAGCAAGGCATAGTTTTTAAAGTGCACACAAATATCTGAACACACACACACAAAAAAAACAACCATCAATCAACACATCAAGTTCAGTCAAATGACACGTCAATGAGGCTGAAGCCTTCCCGTAAGCCAAAAGGTAGCAAGCTGCTAGCCGCTAGTGCTGGTAGCGCTTCTGACACATGTCAATCAAATGGACACAGCTTTTAATTATGCATAATTTCAATATTAAATAACATCAAAACGGAGGAGTTTGAAAAAAATTCATCACCCTCAGAGTTGTCATGAAGGTAAACATGATGTCTTAATCCTAAAACAGGTTTTTTGTACCAGGCTGTAAACATGTTCTGCTGTGAAATGAGCCATTTTAATACGGGAGTTTGTTTGCTCTGTTTTGGATCCCCTAGTGGATGACAGGTGAACTGCAATTTTTTTTCACTTTCGCATTGGCTTAATTTTTGCCCACGTGAGGTTGCCGCTTGATTGGAACACACTACACACTCACACCCTTTAATATAAACGCGCAGTCCAGGCGCACAATGGTGGAAGTGCAGGTATTGGGACAAGGACACACAAAAAAATTAACTGGCTGTGTCTGAATATGTACCATGCTCTACAGGGGGTGGCTGTGGAAGGGTGGCTGTAGCACAGGTGTGGCCAACTTCTGATCGGAGGGTCGTGGGTTTGGTTTCCACTCTGTCTGATGTGTCAAAGTGTCCTTGAGCAAGACACTGAACCCCCAGTTGCTCCTGGTGGCCAGGCTAGTGCCTGTATGCTGCCATCAGTGTGTGAATGTGTGTGAATGGGTGGAAAGCAGAATCTATAAAGCGCTTTGGTCATCCAAAGATGAGAAAACAGCGCTATATAAGTGAACACCATTTACACAGTGCTCTATATATCGTGTTCAGGAAATTACTTAATGTTTCATTCACTAGAAGAAACGTGAATGTTACCATATTGTTTCAACAGCCTAGGATGTTGCATTATCAGTGTCTCAGGGATTGTGCCATGAGGGATAATTTGATGTTGAGGAATTGACATAAGGAGAACAGAAAAAAAAAAAACAATTCACCAGGTGGGGGCGCTTTTGTGCGGTTCTCACAGACAAACTGGTTCTGGCAAGTCGGTGGATCTAACACTGGATCAAGTTCAGTTCATAGATGTGAGAGCACAGCTTTTAGGAATCTAAATCTGCTTATCAGCCAGTCATCATAAGTCTGCAAATAGCACAAGCTCATCCACTGTGAAGCATCACATGTGTTGCTGCAATATTTATATCCTTACACAGTAATCACAGTTAATGTACCAATAATCACCATAGCAACATTTTAATTAGTACAAACATACTGAGCTCTGATGCTTAAATACGTATTTATGGAATAAATACCTCAGTTTTTAAGCATTTCTATAATAATCCATGTTGCCATGTTTTTGTTTACAATAATACAAAGTCTGATGTGAACGATAACAAACATGGTTTAATGTGGCTTAAATGTATTATCTCATCCGCTGTGTTGCCAGTTTTCTGTCTCCAAAATGTTACTATGCAAGGTCCAATGTTGGCGCAGCGGTAAACACTTTTCTCTGTCTAGTTTTTTTTTTTTTTTTAATAAATTCTAAGCTTTGCTTAGTAAAGTTCTTACATCATTTTCAGGCCTGTTTTGTGTGTGAGCAGCTTTATAAATGAGGCCCCAGGTTCAGCCAGACTTGACTGGCTGCTAACTGTCAGAAAGTACCGTATCGATAGGGCCCCTTTAAGGGGGATTCCACGAATCTGTCACGGTTTGGACACTTGGTGTGTTTTTTGGTTTCCTGTTCAGCTTTGTTTTCAGCCCATTGCTTTCACCTGTG
>JBAMHV010029720.1:0-11941 GCA_037177535.1 Pseudomugil gertrudae | reverse complement strand
ACCGGAATAATAATAAGAAGAAACGCTCGAAACACAATAGGCCTTCGCACCGCCTGTCGGTGCTCGGGCCTAATAATTATCTCTGTTAATATCTTAAACAGCTTCAAAAACATTGTGCATTATTGAAGGATATTTGAATTTAATTATTTAGACTGTAAACTGATTTGGAGAATGTTTTCTGAAGGGATGTTGTTAGAGAGGATTTGTGCAAATACTTTATCATGAAGAATTTGTTTTTCTGACCTGTTTATCTTATAATCTGCCTACAGGGAGCAAGAAAGAAATGCTACAATTAGGTTACTTGTTTTTATCTTCGACATGCAGGCAACGTTTCTTATCTTAAATACTTAGTTAGGCATGAAGACAACTACTCTTCTTACCTAATACTTTTTGCAACATATCTATAATTGTCAACACCCATATGTTGTGTAACTTGCAAGTATAAATAAACCTTCAAGTGGAAGCAGCTCTTTGTAGCTGCAGCTTCACAGCGTCATTTGAGCAAAGTTTGAAAACACTTATAAAAAAAATGAATGAGAACACATTTATTAGTCCCTCAGTGGGAATAATTGTAATCTGAGTTTATTAAATGAAGATACAGTAAGTCACACTCTGGTGGCGATCAGAAATGTGAGGTTCAAGTGTGTCCGAAGAGTGACATAAAACATAAAACGGGAACTCAGATTTTTTTTTAAAAAGTTGTCCTTATTAGTTTTATTCAAGTGTTTTGAAGGTACCTGCATGTCTTTTAAGACGTACCTATAGAGAAATGTATGCAATGACCCCCAATGGTCACAGATTCTGATGAATCACAGATTTTGTTGTAACACCTGTATGAGTTGTGTCTCCTCGTGACGACATTGCAACTTTAGCGCGACAGGTTTTGCACACTACCTGTTTCTGGTGCACATCTACAGCCTCAAACCAGAAATACTCCCAAATGACCGGTATACTGTTTTTCTCGAAGTTTAAATTCCCCACTTCTGCTTGTGGTTCTGATAAAGCCATTTTTAAATGTGTAAATATTTCTAAGCACAAGGAGCATGTTAATACTGATTAGTAAGCATGACCTGTTCACGAGCGTAATGCCGTCTCTGATTGGTTAGCTTTCCAGCATGGTAGGATTACGGCATGTAGCCTATGTGTGAAATAGTTGACACAACAGATCCTGGATCACTCAACCGTAGCTTTGATGATCACGTGGTTGCGTTGTCTGAAGTTGTATTTTCAATCAGAAAACGATAAATCGTTCACCCTTACTTGCCACACTGGTATCCAATAGCATAGAGGAGAAGCATATTTGTGACACTGTTATAAAGTTGTAGCACACATAATACAGTGCTATAGATACAATGGCCAACTGCAGCACTGACTTTGGAGATATTTGATGAGGACAGTTTTTAATACAATGACAACAGAGACATTCCACTCTGAATCGTTCCTGGTTAGAAACTAGCATAAGTTGAAGCCCTGGTTAGTGAGACATTTAATACAGTGGATCACCAGATTATATTAGACACAGACTTTGAAGTCTGGTGGACCTCTCAGGTGTTGTTTTTAAATGTTTTTACTCATATCTCGCGGATTAACAGATTTTTAGTAAGTATAGATTTGTGTCCCTTAAGGATCCTAAAATCAAGTCTGGGGATTTTAATCTCTGCATTTTTGCACTTGAGCATCTCATTAGGAGACACAGCACTAATTTTCCCAGTTACGTTGATGATACACAGCTTTACATCTTGATAACCTAGAACTACAAATGCTCTTTTACACTGTATTTTAAAATATGGTGATGAATGGGAAAGAACCTTTTACAGCTCAACCTGTTACACCTGCACCAGGCTCTGCAACAAACACATCCACTCCAACCAGACTCCTGCAAAGCAACTCACTGGATTACTAATCATATCCACCTGTCATTGATTCCCTCTCCAGCTATTTATTCATCAGTACAACACTTATTCCCTGTCGGACCTTGTAATAGCATTGCAGCAACTCCCCAGTTCTCTTTCCCGGTCTCGACTCCCTTACCTCGCCTATTGACTTCGCCCTTTGAACTGATTTCTCGGCTTTGATTCCTGCATGCTTCCTTGACTCTGATCCCAGCCTGCTCCCTGGATTTCTTGCTATACTGGACCTCTCACTATCGACTCTTGCCTGGCCTCTGGACATCTCCCTCTGGATTAACCATTCTGGCTTGCTCTTGCAAGATCTCTCCAAGATTCACTTTAATAAATCACTGAATACTCTCCATCTGTCTCAGAGGTCCTTAGTTACACAACCAGGACAAAACAGAAGTTTTAATTATTTGTCTTGAGGACAAGAGAGAAATAAAGGTGAGGTCATGCCATCTTTCAGCTGCCCCTCGCCCCCCAACCCCCACTCATACATGACTGTGAACTGTTTTTGTTTTTTTATTTGAATTGATGGGCAGTAACCAGTGGGGCCATCTAAGCCGCGCACCCACCATACACTGCATGACAAACCCCTCAGAAGTTGTTTTCCTGTTGTCAGTGTTGATTGTGTGTTAATGAATAAGTGTATTTTAAACTAAGAAGCAAGTTGATGTAAGTGCAGTAAACAAGCCCATCCTAATGACCCCTTCACCACAACCAGCATGACATGCAAGCCTCACACACTTTGTGTGTGACAAAGAGTAGGAAAGTAGAGGAGTCTGAGGATATGGGTCTAAACGGAAGTCAGTTTCCCTAAGATGAGCTGCAAGCAGATGTGGGCACCTCCCCTTCTCTCGGGCAAGCAAGGGGCAGCCGTCCCAACAACCAGAGCATGCAGCAACCTTGAATACAGAGCCGCCACCCACTCCTGAAGGCATCTACCCACCACACGTAAACATAGGTGGGAAGTTAAGGAAAGGGAGAAGCGGCAGAAGGAGACCCCAGATCCAAGCCCCACTTCCCCCTATACACATCATAAATACATCACACACAGTTTTTTTTCCAATCCTAAAAACATTGGCAGTCATTTCTATTTCCTGCCAGCATGGAAGTCCTGATACATGCATTTTATTTCCAGTACTGTAATGACCTACAATTTTAAACCTACAATTACTCCAGAACTCAGCTGCATGTGTCCTTAGAAGGACCAGAGGGCAAGAACACATTAGACCATCTTTAAAATCACTACATTGGTCCCCTATGCATTTCAGGATTGATTTTAAGGTTACTTTAATAATTTATGAATGCTTATTTACCTTGGAAATTCCCATTTATCTGACCTTGCAGAGGTCCTCATATATCAGCCTTTTAGTTGTTCTTAATGTAAGGACATAAACTTGAGACCTCTTTCCACTGATATGTTCCTTGTCTGTGGAAAAACCGAGTAGAAAACCTCAGAGCTGCAGAGACTAAGGACGTTAATAAAAAGAGGCTAAAACTAATTTTATTAGCTTAGATTTTCATTTAAGTCCATTAGATCTTAATTGAATATTTTTATGTTACTTAATTATGTTACTCTATTCTATTTTATTACTTCTTATCTCACTATTTCATAAGGTCCTTTTTGTGTATTTTTATTTTCACTGCTCATTTTTTTTTGTCACAAGGTCATTTAATTGTTGTTTTAACTTTTTTAACTCAGGTGTCTTCCTCATAGGGATCCTTCATGCTGTTTGTGGAGGTGTGTAATGTTTGAGTGACTGCATGTGACAAAGTTAGTAATTAGTGTGTTTTTAAATTACTGTGTTTATTTTGATGTGTGATCGTTGCAAAGGAATTACCACTCAAAATGCCTCTCACTCAGTGAAATATGTAACAATGATCCATCAATGGACTGGTTGATTATTGGTTTGGGAAGCAGAGGATGATAAGTTTTAAACAGCATTCTTAGGAGATGATAAAGGTAACTAAGGATAATGGCTTCTTGTGTTTTTTTTTTTTTTGTTTGTTTGTTTTTGTTTTTACTGAATCAGCCAATGCGCCATTTCAAAACAGTGAGAGGCGTTTATTTCTTCTTACAGATGTGTGACGTACTGCTTATAGTAAAACACAACGGCCTGCAACATCATGCAGCGGTCGGGAATGTACGTTATGGAGTGTGGTTTCTCGCCCTTAAGACACAGTTAATGGCTCTAAAACTATGTAACTGACTTGTGTAATTCCAGTTATATTTATATTAAAGTTATATTGTGCATATTCAAAACAACTAATTCTATTACCACAATCCAATCAATCATATTGATAGGGATAAGTGTAATGGGGATGTGATTTTTGCCCACTCTACATAATGAATACCAGAGAGAGAACACACAGCATGCAACAAAATCAGGATTTGTATATATTTGTCAAATATTAAAAGCCTTTTACAAATATTAATTACAAAAAAAGGCCCTCTAGCTATTGCTGCTGCACTTTTGTCACAGATAAAAGATCAAGTGTAAAAGCATCTTCCCACTGATCAATCAGTTCAAATGTCTTGTCCATTCTTATGTTTGTGTGCCCATCATGAAAAGAGCTTAGTATAGAAATAGTTTTTAGAATGAACATAAAAATGTCTGTGTGAAATCCCAGTGCTGTCTGGTCATTGAATGAACTTGTACCCTTTATGGCACTTTTCCAGTCATGTTGACCACTCAAAGCACTGTACACTACATGTCACAGTTACCCATTCACACACACACACTTATACCCTGATAGGCATATAAGGTGGAAATGCAGGGTTCAGTGTCTTGTCCAAAGACATTTAGGCATGTAGTCAAGGGAAGCCTGGAATCCATCTACCACCCGGTTGGAGGACAACTGCTCTTCTACTTGAGCTACAGACAGATAGCAGACCTATAATTTGGTATAATATCGTGAATTTAAGCATTAATACAGTCTGGTTTCTGACTGCATTTCTTTCTGGTTTTTGTTGTGGCAATCGTGTTGGTTTTAGTCTGGATGATGTGTTTGATTCTTTATATTTTCTTTGTGAAGTAGTGTGCTGCCCTGCAGGGTTCTCCATATCTGTGATTGGTCCAACGCTGCAAACAAAAGCCCCTTTTAATGTATGTGCACTGATCTGGAAAACCCTGTAAAAATGTTCATGGTCATTTGGATTGTACTGTTTATATGGAGGATGGGTTATTTATGCATTGGGGTAAGGATTTTTCTTTATTCAATTTTATTTGTATAGCACCACTTCACAATGTCATCTCAGGGTGCTTTAGCAGCACATCAGTTTTAGCCAGTTCATATTCAGTAGCTTAGCAATGGACAACAACAAGATTACATTATATCTTGACTTTATTGCAATCTCCCATCCTGAGCATGCATGAGGCGACAGTGGAAAGGAAAACTCCCTTTTAACAAGAAAACAATGCGAGAGGCAGGGTGCACACATTGAACGGGTCACCAGTCCATCAAACAGCTAACAAAGTGTAACAAACAACCATTCACGTCCATAATCACTCAGAGGGAGAAATTAGAATGATCAATTAACCTAACTCCATCCAAAGTACCTGGAGAGAACTCACACGTACACAAAAGAGAACATAAAGGCCACTGTTCAACTCTTCCCCCAGGACAATTTTGAAACAGCAACTTTTTGTGGGGCTTATATTGTGTCAATCTAGAGAAATTACATTTACTTAATATTTTTTATAAAGAACGTAATAAAATTTGTACAGAACAGAGACAATCTGCCTTAAATCCCTTGACACGGTGGCAGAGAAGGGACATACATCCCAGCCCACTGATCAAATGGCTTTAACTCATGAGACTACTGCATAATAGCCCTCTGTCCTTAGTGCTGCTCAGTCTCCCAGCATGCCACAGGTCCTTGTCAAATGCAGCTGATGCAGCAGGAGTGAGAGCAGCTCAATTTGGAGGGTAAAAATGAAAAATTTTAATGATTGTTTATTTTCCTTGCAGGAAAAAATTAGAATAGAACTACAATTTCACAGCATGTTGAGTTTTAACTTATTATGACCAGATTCAACATTTTCTTCCCTTTGAAGCTGGAATAGGACATTATTTTTAGAACAATGGGTTAATTATTTTTTTTCTTTTAAAAAATGATAGCATGAGCACAAAGTCAGTAATTTAAATTAAAGGCAAAACACTTAATTTCGAGTTATTCTATTAAAGGAGCAAATATTTTTCTGATTAATATTTACATCTGAGGTTGCAAGTATTTTAAACATTGCTCAGATTTTGAGCTAGTAGATTTTAATGGGATAAAGTAACAGACAAAGGTGGTCTGCAACTACATATTTAAACACTTTAATATTTATTATTTATTTATATTGTTAATTTACTGGACACACGATGGGTTCATATCATGTGACATAATTGCATGAATAGCAAGTCTAGCCTGTTGTAGCTTTTTAACAAAGCAGTCTTACACTGGATGTTAGTTAAATGTTTCTTCTGTTTGTTCTCTTGATTGATGTCTTCACTCATGCTCATATATCTTTTTGAAACAAACACTGAATTATCCACCTAAAACACAACTCAGGATGAATTGTGAAAATGTGGGTCAGCATGACCAGATGTGAATCTGTTCGAGCAGAAGACTTAATCACGCAGAACTAACAGGGAAGACAATAGCCTGTAGAATCCAGTTCCATGGCTTCAATAAAAAACTAGCAAAGAGATCAGAAATGCCATAAGACAGTGTGGAGATCATAAGGAACAAAAGCCTCCAGTAAACACAAAGTACACTAAAAGTCTCACAGTGGCTACTGTTTAAAGTAGCAGCTGTCAGAACGTTTCCTTAAACTACAGCCTGACCAAGGATAGGGTCAGAGGATGTAAGACCTGTTTGTTAACTTCTGCCATAAGTTACACTGACACACTATTAGACGTATATACTGTAGGGCCACTGGTCAGCAGTGATGTCCAATTCAAGTGTCATAAAGCAAAGGTCCTGCCATGTTTTTGGATCTACAAATACATTTAGAACAGGTGTTTTCACTATCAGGTTTGTTTACCTGGCAGATGAACTGTGCTCATTAAATTCAGCTGGTTTGGTGACTGGAACAGCTGCCAGACAGGATTTTTACTTTCTACCACTGCTGGTCAGATACTCCAGTCTACAGAGTATTATAATCAGGAGGTAAACAATAAAATAGAAATATTCCCCTCTTTCTATTATTGGGCAGGATAAATTTAGAAGGGTTATCTGTAGCCTTTGAGGTTTGTGGAGAAGCTTGACGAAAATTGTATCAACCCTGTTAATGTTTATATTATATCACATTCGATATAATATGAAAAGTCATTTCCCTGTTTAATGTGGAACATATGTGGAATGAAAGTAAACAAAAAGAATGATATGCAGAACCCCTGAACCCATATTTTGTTCCAAGTAGAACATTAGCAACATACTGGGTGTTGAAGTGGAGACATTTCACCATTTCATTAAAATTAAATATTTTTAATTTGATGGCAGCAACATATCTCAAAAAGTTGGGACTTGGGCAACAAAACCTGGAAAAGTAACTGTCAAAAATAAAAACAAATCAAAGAGTATTTGACAACTAAAACCGTATTAACTACAGGTCAGTAACATAACTGGGTATATGGAAGCATTTCAAAGAGGAAGATGCACCACCTGGCCAAAACAAAAAAGTTCCCACCTGGATTCAAGTAAGCAAATAGGTACGAGCCTCCTATTGGATTATAACTGCATAGGTGATTATATTTCAGCAGCCAACAAGTTATTTAACCCCAACTGAGGCAATGAGTTGCTTCTCATTTCCCAAACAATCATGTCAACAGCAGACAGTTCAAAGACTGCATCGCTTTGACATTTATGGCACGTGTAGTTTACAGATCTACCATCAGTGCTAAAAAGTGAATACGGGTACGGATGATGTGTTCTACTGTGAATAAAATGATGGTTGATGGAATTAGCAAGTAAATGTTTTTTATTTACATTTTACAATGAATCTCACACAAATCTTACATGAGCCAAGACACATTAAGCTTCACACCATGAAATGAATGTGACCCCAGCCATCTGAACTTAGTTCATCCTGGATGTTTGTTTATGCCAGATGTAAACAAACCTCATAGTAGCTACTTCAATTCCATTTAGAAACAACGAGAGGATTAAAAGATAACCTTAAATGCAGCTGACTATATAGAAGGTGTTATGTATAGTTTTATTGATAAGACTTGTGAGACAGGTTATCCATTTATGATTGGCAACCAGAGATTATCTTTTACCGTGGACTGAAAGACTTGTCATATGAGCGCATCTAGTAGGAAAATCTTTCTTTCATTCAAAGAGAAAAAGAAGAAAAATAATTAGTAGAACAAAGGAATGTTAGAGACTGTTTTTCATAAAGCTTGTGAATGGATTCAGCAGCAGTAACATGGTTGAGTTACAGAGCTACATTATCATTTGTATGATAATCAGATAGATTGCATTTCTTCCTTTCTTTTGTCCCTGAATACTAAACTGCCACAGCCTGCTCATACTGAGTGCAATGTGTCATCCCCCAACTATCTATTCAAGGCGTACAAGGCTGTTAAAATACTACATATTTTACACATGATCACTTACATTTACAGGAAAGTGATCATTTGTCTGCATAATAGTAGTAGTTGTTTTTTTTTGCTTGTTTTTTCTGTTTAGTTTTTTTTATATTAAGTGATAGAGCAAAGTTAAAAGTTATGTATAGATAAAATGTAGTTGCTTTAAATTTGACCTCGCTCTGTATTGTTTGGTATGCTGGTGAAGAACTTCACAAACACCATTAAACAGGCCTCCGACACCACCTGCAGTGGTTGCAAAATCATACAGAGTCTGTTTCTTATGAACATTTCTGGGACTTTCTCGATAAGACATGCAAAACAAAAAATGGGCCACACAGACGAGAAGCACAGCATGTATGAAAACTGATTAAGAGTAACAATATCTGGCTTTCACCATGGGGTGTTACATAATTTAGAAATTACCTTACGTAAACGTATCAGTTAATTATATAGATAGATGTTTTCCAGATGTAAAACACTACATTTATTTATTGTATATCTTACCAGAATTATGCATAACAATTAGACATTTAACTTCATTTACCATATTCAGACTTGTAAAATGCCATGTTGTCCAGAGTTACAACAAAACAACTTCAAGAGACAACATGTAACTTCCAACTTAGAAGGGCAATCCACCCATTTTTGACTGAAAATCTTATCTCCCTACACTTCCCACGCGTGCTCTAGATGTGGCCATTTCATAGATTCACATCATCTGCAAGATGATTTTTTTTTTATCCAATCTAAACTGGAAATCCTAAACCCATTAAATTCTACTCCTAAAGGTCAAGAAAAAGACCATTTATTAATGCAGTCTTCTCATTCTCTTGATATATTAATTTATTAAAACCCTAAGAAATAACATTCCAAATAGTATTGATTAAAAAAAACTTGCACATGTATATTGGCTACTTTTATTCAGATTTGCTGAATAAATTGAATGTGAGATCCTACAGAATAAGTCTACATACTATTTATACAAGATGTTATCCAGAAACTTCTCAAGCTAAGCTTGTGCCCTTGTAGAAAACAGCATCAGCTTTTCATTACATCTGCATTTTTCTGTGTTTGTAACCCTAAACAGGTGTGCAACCTGGTTTGAAGAGTATGTTCATAATTATCCATGCAGACGTTTCTGTGTTCCTTTTCGTTCTGTCTCTCGCCCTCCCACCTTGCTTCCTTCCTTCCTCTAGGCCAAATGAGCAGTTTTATCTCATAATGATGCAAAACATGTGAATTGCAGAGCAATAGATCAACATCCTCAGAGCAAAAACAGTGCTACAGAAGAAAGTAACCTCGCATCCTCTTCTATCAAACTGTATTTAAATGATAATAATGTAACCCAAATGTCATAATGTAAATATTATTTATTGCACATATTAAATTATTCTGGAGTACTGCATCTCAAAACTGGTATTGAAATTATCTTTAGCACATAACATATTCATTCTAAACCCATTCATTCATTCTCCATACTGCTTGATCAAGCCTTTCCTAGCCATACACCCTGGACAGTTTGCCAGCCTATCACAGGGTCAGCACACAAGGACAAACAACCACACATTCACTCCTAAAGGCAATTTAAAATGACCAATCAGCCTAATGTGCATGTCCTTGGATGGTCAGAGGAAGCTGGAGAACTTGGAAAAAAACATGCAAACTCAACACAGAAAGCCCACTGTCAGACTTGAAATTCAAACCAGCAAACTTGCTGTGAGGTTGCAGCCCTAATCTCTAACCCTAACCATCCATCCATCCATTAGCTACCGCCAATACCCTGAACAGGGTCGTGAGGGGGTTGGAGCCAATCCCAGCTGGCACCGGGCGAGAGGCGGGGTACACCCTGGACAGATCACCAACACACTTGGAGAAACAACCATGCACACTCACTCCTAGGACACAGGCTAACACAGTCTTTGGACTGGGGGAGGAAGCTGGAATACCCAGAGAGAACCTACTAAACCCTAACCATCTATTTAAAATCTAAGCCTATCTGTGTATTTTTTTATGACTAACCCTAACCAGTCATGACTGTCAGTGAAATTGAAAATGCAAGTTCTTGAAGAAAAAGGGATCAGAAAGATCTTGAATTTATTTTTCTGGCATGCCGATCCACATTAGAGCTTTTCTGATCATCTATCGGTTTTATATGAGTTCAATCTTTGACGCCTGCACCTGGTTCGCGCGCCTCTGCGCGCCCCCGTCACCTGATCAACTCTCAGACGGCCTCTTATTTTTTATCTCGTTTTAAAGACGTTGATCATCTTTCTCTAGATGCACACCAACATGGAAATGTTGATCAGCTTCTAGATGATTTTAACGTAGTTTGTGTGGATATTTTAGATGGAGAGCCTTGGCTCAATGAACACACTCGGGCCCTCAGACGCGCTTCTATTTGCACATGTAAATATGTATGCAAATATACACAAGTATGCTGCTATTATTTTATCTTTATTTAAAACTCAAGATTTATCCTTTTATTCTATTCTATTTTATAAATATTTAGCTTAGCTTATTCTTCTATTATTAAAGGATGCAGGTACAGATAACACATTTCACTGTACAATTATGCTATGTATAACTGTGCATGTGACAACAAAACCCCTTTGACCTTGTCGGCGGGCCGAGAGAAGATGGAAGAAGGACAGGCTTCATATTTCTTTGGAGATGTTAAAAAGCTGTTTAACTGAATATCAGGTTGCTGTCAAAAGTGCAAAGACACAGTTTATTTCTAATTGTGTGTCTGAAAATATCAGTAAGCCTCAGACTCTTTTTAGCTCCCTGAACTCTCTCCTGAATCCTTCTCACTCTTCATGCCTGACTCCTTCTGTTATACTTTGTGAAGAGTTTTTAAAATACTTTATTGATAAAGTGAGTGCTGTCAGGTTTTTATCTTTATCTTGCCCCCCTGATCTTGCTATTTTATTTTCAGGTCCTGCTGTTTTAGATTATTTGGGGCCTGTGAGTCTCTCTAAAATCACTGAAATTGTTCAGCACCTTCATACTGTCCAAATGATAGTATTCCTCCCAGATTGCTTAAGGAAGTTTTTAGTGCTGTAGGTCCTTGTGTAGTCAACCTTATTAACGCGTCTCTCCTTTCAGGTTGTGTTCCAGCTGCTTTTAAACTTGCTGTTGTGCAACCACTTCTTAAAAAGAGCCGCCTGGATCCTAATGTTCTATCAAACTTTAAGCCGATCTCCAAGCTGCCTTTTATTTCTAAAATTCTAGAGAAAGTGGTATATCGCCAGTTACAGGACAATTTGGAAGAAAATGGTATTTATGAGAAGTTTCAGTCTGGTTTTAGATCATGCCACAGCACTGAAACAGCTTTACTCAGGGTGTGTAATGATTTGCTTTTAACTGTTGATTCTGGAGCTTCTGCTGTTTTAATTCTTCTTGATCTCACTGCTGCTTTTGACACAGTGGATCATAATATTTTATTATCTCAATTAGAGCACTCT
>JBAMHV010029690.1:0-11942 GCA_037177535.1 Pseudomugil gertrudae | reverse complement strand
GATGAGCTGGTGAATGTGGCTGGGGAGAGGGAAGTCTGGGCTTCCCTCCTTAGGCTGCTGCCCCCGCAACCCGACCTAGGATAAGCGGTAGAATATGGATGGATGGATGGATGGAGTTCCTGTCTCTATCAGCAGACAGAGACGTGACCGCGGATCCAACCGGTTCTCACTGCAGCATGAGAAAAGTCGAACACGGTGTCAGGCTCTTTAATTAGTTAATGTGTTGGGTTCTGTGTTGCTGCTTTATTTCACTTAGAGATATGATGCTGAATCAAAAAATATGATTCTCCTCCTCCCGGTCCAAATTTCTGCCAAGGTCTTTGTCTGTCAATAAATAGATTTAATAAATATACCTACATAAATGGTAACTAATATTTATATCTATATATAAAACCAATCTGATATGTTATATGTGTATTTATATTTCTATGCGAGTCTCCTAATAAATCTTTTAGCCACGGGTGGGTAACCAGGATGTTTGGAATTTTCTCAGCTATGTCTGTAACGATGGAGCCCGAGTAGGACCCGGACAAACATTCCGGATGTTAGACTCTACTATGATAGAGTCACAATGACCAGTGGCCTGTCCTCAGATGGACTGTAGGGACAGTAAAGTTGACGTTTAACATAGTTGTCCTATAAGAGACTAAAAGTTCAAGATTCTTTTAAAGGTCTCCTCCAGTGGGTCAGATAGAGCAGGACCATATAAATCAGAAATTCATTTTAATATTTTTTCCAAGAATCATGATATACAATACATTCCTCTATAATTTAGTCATGTAAGCAGAAAGACAGTTTTCATTAACAACCTGGGGTGCTTAATGCAATTTTATCAATGGTCAGCATCGTAAATTTAATTAAAAAATCAGATAAAACTAAATGGAATAAAATATACAAATAATATATGATACAAATGATGTAAAAATAGCTTTTAACTCAATATGAGTTCTCAGTAAAAGTTATATTGCCTAAACTACATAATATTACCTTGCTCTGAATAAATGTCTGCACATTTGAAAACCTGGTGTTATTGCTCAGCTCTAACATTGAGTATCTGTTTCACTATTTACATGGATATGAAGCAGCAGCAGGTCCACATTGGTCCTGGAAAAGTCCTGTTTGTTTCTGAGTTAGGCTAAATGTCTTTTCATAAAGTCCTCTCTAAAAGTATTTGAACAGCAAGTCAAGTTTCCTTTTTTTTGTTGTTCAATGAAGACATTTGGGTTTAAGATCAAAATATGAGAGTTCAGAATGTCAGCTTATATGTCCTGGTATTTACATCTAGATGTGTTAAACAACTCAGGACATACCACCCTTTTTTTTAACCCACCCATTTTCAAGTGAGCATGTGACTGATAGCCCTGGTTTCTTATGTAGTTGGATCCCTGAGATATAATTTTCTCACTCAATATTAAGGAAGATGTTTATCCTCAGATGATTGCTACCTATTACAGTTTTAAACTGATGTATTGGTGAAAGACAAAGAAACTAGACACTATAGGGATCAGGTTTGTGTGAAGGATAGGGTGAGGGTAAGGGTGGGCATATGGGGTATTTGAACTGTGTTTATTATATAAAGCACTTTGAGCTGCTTTTGTATCAAAAGTGCATAAATAAAGTGTGAATTGATTTGTCAAAGAGGTTTATTCGTCACATGCCCAGTTATACATAGCATAATTGTACAGTGAAATGTGTATTTTGTACCTGCATCCTTTAACAGTAGAAGAAGAAAAATCTTAATATTTATTAAATAGAATAAAAATAGAATAGAATGAAAGGATGTTGGGTTTTAAATAAGATAATAAAAATAGCAGCATACTTGTGTATATTTGTATACATATTTACATGTGCAAATAGAATCTGGTAGTGACTTTTTGTTTTGTTCAATGTTCATAGTTGAGCAAGTGGACAGCCTGGGGGAAGAAACTCTTCTTCAACCTCTCAGTCTTAGTCTTTAGGCAGTGGAAGCGCCGACCTGATGGCAGAGGAGAGAAGAGACAGTGTGCAGGGTGGCTGGGCTGATTGAGGATCCTCTTAGCTCTTGCCTTTGAACAAAGTAAATAGGAATATATAGTATAGATAGTTTTATATATATATATAGTATAATTTGCCGGTGGACCACTCTGGCTCTGATGTGCTCATGTTGTCCTGTGTCCTTAGGAAGTGGCATGGCATTCAGTTTTGTCCTCATTGGTCTCTCTGAGGAGTTGAAAGGGAGATGTTCCAGTTTTTGCATGAGCTGTAGCACGTTAACTCTGTAGCGTCTCAGTCAGTGTGGGCTTCCATGGTTTCTGTGCCAACTTTGCTGCTTGAATGCAGTCTTTCAGTACTCTGTTAAATCTTTCAACACCACTGTTAGCTTGTGGGTGGTATACACTTGTCCTAATGTGCTTAATACCCCTCTCTCTCAGAAAGTCCATAAAGGCAGAGGAAGTGAATTTTGGTCCATTATCAGTTGTAAGTTCATGAGGATTGCCTTCACGTCAAAAACAGAAGCTAAAAAAGTGATGACAGTTTCTGTAGTAACAGATGAAGTAAAGGCTACTTCCAACCATTTGCTAAAGTAATCAATAAAGGTGATTGCAAACCTGCAGTCGTGTGGACCATGTTCAAACGTTCAACAATGTCAACAGCTACATGCTGAAAGGGACAATCTGGAAACTCAACTGGTTGCAGGGGAGCAGGAGTAGTTTTGGCTGTTTTGTCACATGACTGACAGATTGTGCATGATAACAGAACTGTTTGCATGATCCATGTTTGGCCACCAGTAGAGCTCTCTGAGGTGCTGTTTTGTGCTGACAATGCCCTGGTGGCCTTGATGAGCAAGGTGTATTACCTTTTCCTGCAGGGATTTGGGAACTACCAGACGTGTTCCACGAAAGCTCAACAGCAAATTCATGACGCACCAGGAAATATGGCTGCATTCCCCTTGGAAGAGACTTTCTCACCTTAGGCAAGCCTGAATGGATGACCTGCCGCAGTTGTGACAGCGCAGGACAGTCCAGCCTTGAAATCTGGAAGAGGTATTGCTGTTAGTAGAGGCGAGACCTCAGCTATCTCCAGCAAGTGGGTCGTGTTCAGCATCCATGTCAGTGTTGGAGTTTGCAAGGGGAATGCGTGAGAGGCACTGAACACCAGGGCAGTACTGTACATCATACTGAAAACACATCAACCTCGCAGACCAACGTGCAATTCTCACTCCAACCCTGTTCATGCCTTTGATGCTGAGGAGAGTGGTGAGAGCTTGATGATCAGTACAAAGTGTGAATTTGCAGCCCCACACACACCTTTCTACTGCCCAGACACAGGCTAAAGCCTCTTTTTCTGTGGTGGAGTATTTTCTCTCGGCAGAAGACAGTGTTCGGGAAGCAAATGCAACAATCCGCTCCTCTTGAACTGGATGTATTTGTGTCAGAACAGCTCCTAGTCCATAATCTGAAGCATCTGTAGTGATTACTGTAGGGAGCTTGGGATCATAAATGGTTAGTGCTGGACTTTGAAGAAGCAGTGTTTTGAGGTTTGTGAAGCTCTCACATGCCGTTTCATTCCACTCTATTTCTGTCTGCATGTTTGATCTCAGCAGCTGTCGTAGTGGCTCAACTAGTGTGGCATAGTTTTGGAGAAACTTGCTGAACCAGGATGTTAAGCCCAGGAATGAGCACATTTCTGTCCGCTGATGTCTCTCCTCTCTCATGTCAGGAATGTGAAACCAGCGAGCCACTAGAGCATTACGGACCATTCAACTTGGCAACAACATAACTTTCTTTGAGACGGTGCAGCTTCAAAGGGATTCAGTTTATATGAATGATGCAGCATCAACTGCAAAATCTACAATCCAACAATCATTAATCTGACACGTTGCACCTTTTACACACAAGGTTAATGTAGAAAATACTGGAACTGTACTGGATCCCTGATTCTATTCTGTTTAGATACGTCTGCACATCTGCACCAAACACACAATCATTGTTGTTGCCCCCCGCACCACAGACCCGCTGCTACTACGACTCATTTTAATAACATAACAACACTTTCAGCACCATGATAGATATATTAATATATTTATGTTTATCATATTATAAGTAAAGACAGTTTAAAGTCTACTTTTTAAAAAGCACAGCAGTGATACCCGTAATTTTAAAAGTCAGATTTCACCATAATTATGTTCCCAAAACTAATTTGATTATTTATATCGAGGCAGAATAAGACATTAATTTGTTGTAAAAATGTATCATTTTATTGAACACTCTGAAACAGTATTGATAGGTGTGCAGTGAGGAAAGCTCAAAGCTTCTCGTTGGTGCAGCAGACGTCCACATCCAGCAGATGGAGTTAATTGATTCGGTCAAATGATTCAGAACATCAAGCCATTTTCATGCATGTGGTCAAAGATAGCTCAAAGATTCACGAGGCCTCGGTTTCACCATCCCTTCTTACAGCTCTCAGGATGGAGAGGTAGTTGGTGGTAAGCTAAGCTCAGATCAATCTGGCTGTAGTGTGTGGCACCTGCTAGCTTTGAAAACAAGTCCTCCATATGAGGAAGAGGATGGCAGTCCGTGATGATGCTCTTATTGGGTTCACAAAGGTCGACATAGTCTCAGCCCTCCTCTGCGCTTTTGTGCTACAACTAGAGGACTCACATATTCAGCAGCATCAATTCTTTAAATTACGGTATGCCTGCTTTGAGCAAGCGAGTTAGTTCTGCCGATACCTCTTTCCGTATACTTAGTGGCAGGCATCTCAGCTTTTGGCGCACAAGCTGCACTGTGTTGTTAACTTGAACCTTATGCATGAATCCTTTCACATATCCAAGTTGAGCAGGTGAAGCAGGATCAATAATGCACACTGTGGATTGCTGGTCAGTCAATGTAGTCTCATTTGCAGTTTCATCTTTTACATGATTCACTTTGCCTCCAATTATGCTGACTTTCAGTGTTTTAATGAGGTCCAAGCCTAGCAATGGCGAACCACTTCTGACGATGTAGAATGAAGCAGGGACAGTTTTGCTTTGTGCCTGTAGAGCAACGGATGCAGGTAAACAGCCAATCACAGCTAACTCATCTGTAGCATAAGTAACTAGCTTGACTGTAGGCTCCTCAAGTGAACAGTCTGCAAAATACTGCCTGTACATAGCTTCCAGCAAAATAGATACCGAAGCTCCAGTGTCTACAATCAACTCCACAGCCTGAGAATTTCCCTGTCTCGTTGTGATGTGGACAGTGTAAGTGATCTTGTCCTGGGCAACTGCCATCTGTTTAAAATCCTGTACACATAACACTGCTACTTCTAGAACCACCACTTCTCTTACTTCACTGACTGATGATTTGCATACCTTGGCAAAGTGTCCCTTTTTACCACAGTTATTGCATTTTGAAGAAGCAGCTGGACAGTTTCTGTTATTAGCCAAGAGTTTGTGAAAACCACATCTGAGGCAGTGTTGTTGTTTGGGTTGTTGCTTTGAACCTGAATGTTTATGTCGGTCTGGCACCATGGACTTTGTGGTGTGCGGTCTTCTTTACCCCTGCAAATGAGAATTAGCCGCTCCAACTGTCTGGATTGGTGCGACCAGGGTTGAGCTGGAGAGCAGCATGGCATTCTGGCCCGCAATTGTTAGAGCCTTATCCAATGTAAGATCCTCCTCCAGCAGCAGTCTATCTTTCACAGCACTGAGATGAGCATTGGAGATTAACTGGTCTCTTATCATCTCACTTTCCATTTGTCCGAAGTTACAACATGAAGCTAACGCTCTCAGAGCAACCACGTACTGAGACACAGTTTCATCAGTCCGCTGAATTCGTTGTCTGAAGGTGTGCCGGCAGGCTACAACATTAACTTTCGGAACAAAGTGTTTTTCAAGGGCCGTCATGGCTTCAGCATATGTCATACCTTGACATTGATAAGTGTTGTCCCTCTGGGCCCAAGCTGTGCAGCAAAACAGCACGTTTCCTTGCATCTGGCCATGCATCCCCTGTAGCATTTATCGCTAGTATGTGGTTGTCAAAGATTTTCCGCCATGTAGTAAACGGAATCGGCGGCACACCAACATGATGAAGGAAGGATGGTGCTTGAAACCAAAGCGCTCATCTTCGTTGCCAATTTGGTATGTTGGTGGATTAAAGAAGACAGGAGACGGACAACCACTGAACTTGCCTTGTATTTTTTACTTAGCTCAATACATCGTTCTTTCTTCTTTTGCATTTGCTGTCTTTTGTGACAGTATTGGTGGTGAAGAATACTAATTCTTACAAGTCCCCCTTGTAGTAGCTCTTAACATGAATGCAGTATCTGAAAACACAACATGTAGGGAGTGGTTTGGGATTGAGTCTGTGACTGATCTTGATGAATCTACCCCCAGCCTCCTTCTTTGTCCCCTCCATCTGAGAGGTCTGGAGATTTTCTGTCGCAACGACAACATCTGCATCTGCAGCACCTGTTTGGAGTCAACAGAGCACCAAGGACATGTCCTCGTCCCTGCTCACAGAGAGTGGAACATCAAGAAGGTGAGTGTCACATTATATTCCATCTTTTTTTATACAACACCATTTCAAAACAAATTCACCCAGATACACTTCATACACACTATCACACAATCCACATTGGCCAATTTTATGGTAACAATGTTTATAGGAACTATTAAATAATGACCTAGATGAGGAAAGTCTCCAACAGAACCAAAATCAGGAAGAAATGCTCCCTCAGACACATACTATTGAGAGAATACATATTATTTGGAGGGAAATATGAGGGAGGTCTACCTTCCTGGACTGTTTTGGGTGGAGAGGACAGGAAAGTAGTGGTAACCAACAGTATAACCCCAATCCTGGGATCATAATGAGAAAAAAGAGAAACACTAATTAATGGCAACAACAACTAGTAAAGAGAGCAAAAAGGAGCCCAGTGCATCATGGGATGTTCATTGCTGCATCATTGAACACCCCCCAGCAGCCTCAGCCTGTAGCTGCAGGACAAAAGGGATGAATCATGGTGACCAAGCCACACCTGATGATCTAAAGGTAGAGAGGAGGTCTGCCACCTGAAGTCAGACTGGGAACTGGTTCTGCTTCTTAAAACCAGACTTGGAGCTGGTTCTGATATCCTTTTAAAGAAAGACTCGAACCTGGTTCTCCTCCCTTAATACAGAATAAAGTTTGGTTCTACTTCTTGAAGCCAGTCTGGAAGTCACTTTTGTTTCCTGAAGCTAGACTGGGATCTGGTTCTACTTTTTGATGACAGAATGGGATCTGGTTTCTGATCAAGACTGGGAGCTTGTCATGCTTCTGGAAGTCAGACTAGGAGCCGGTTCGACAGAGAAGGTCCTGTTACACTTTTGAGAAACCTGCAGTATGATTGAAGCTCTAATGCAGCTGTGTTTAAGTCCAGTCTTTGAAGGCTAAGATCCTGCCATTTTTAGATGTGACCCTTCCATCACACCTGAACCAAATGATTGAATTTTCTCATGCACATCATCCACCTCTGCAGAAGCCTGGTAACGGACCATTCATTTGATTAAGGTGTGATGGAGAAGGCAAGGCAAGTTTATTTATATAGCACCTTTCATGTACAGAACAGCTCAAAGTGCTTTACATTGAGAAGGGATGCACATCTGGGGGCTTCTGGGAGCTCTGGTACTGTACTTGGAAACCCCTGCTCTAATGGAAAAACCTGGAACTCTGCATGAAGCTGGGTCAGTTTTATGTAAGGAGAAGAATTTTAGCTTCTGATCAAGACGGGTTGAATCTGGAATGAGGAAAGACAATATCTTCCTGCTGCTGATTTCTGAGGTTTCTCTCTTTCTAAGCTGACAGATGACGCTGCAGCCTGGTAGATTAACAGAAAACAGTTTTAGATGTAGAATATCTGCATTCCTGTTTACAACTTTTTATAACATCCTGCATGTCATCATCTTCATCATGTGTTCTCTCTAAGACTCATGGTTTTATCTCCAGTCTCATTTAGGAATCACTGAAGCAGAGCTGAAAAATCTGATCTTTGAGAGACAGAAGAAAGTGGAGGAGATCCGCATCTCTATTCAGGAGATGAAGGTACATTAGTGTGTCTAATGTTCTTAAGTGATGAATGGTACATGGATGTACTGTTGCTTCTTTTACAGTTAAAGAACAGTACCAGGAACTAGTCTGTGTCTGGAAAACAATGGAAAGAAGATGGATAAAGACTTTACAGTTCTCATATCATCCAGATACATTTCAGATAGACCGCAGACAGATTGTTGATAGATAAAATCTTGTAGATATATTCCAAAAAAACAAAAAAGAGGTTTATATGTAAATTTAGGTTAGTGCATTTTCTCCTGGCAAAACTTTATGTATGGAAAGTATGGAACAAGACTGCCCCTACCGAACCAGCACCTGTCCTTATGTGATTGCTAAACCCGGAGTTTTGCCCTCTAGTTGGAGCCCAGAATTTGATTGGGGGTAGTTTTTGCAACACTGGACAACAGAAAGAAAAAGAGAGAAAATGCTCTGAGCACATTTGTTTCTGATCTGGTCCAGGTCAAGTACTGGTACTGGTCTATGTCTGTGGTGGGTAATCACTGAGCATCGCAATGTATTGTACACAGTACCAATTACTATGAATCGCTACATATCAGTACGTATGCAAAGGTATCACTAAATGTTGCTGTGTATTGTTATGTATCGGTAATCTTGCATAGCACTACAAACCAAGCTTAAAAGCAGAAGTGATCAAGCCTTCCTAGTAGCAGGTACTATGGAACAGTTTGTCCTTGTTTGTTAGATCAGCTCAGTCACTTAAAATCTCTTTTAAAACCCCCCTTTGTTTCACTAGCTTTTAAATTGAGCTGCATCATTTTTATCCATCCACCCATTTTCTACCGCTTGATCCCAAAGCGGGGTCGCGGGGGGGCTGGAGCCAATCCCAGCTGTCAACGGGCGAGAGGCGGGGTATACACCCTGGACAGGTCGCCAGTACATCCAGGCATCATTTTTATTTAACTATTTATTATTTAACTTATTTGTTTGGTACTTATAATTGTTTTTACTGCTTTTATATTTTGTACAGCATTTGGGCTGCATCAGTTGTTAAATATGCTATATAAATAAACTTGAACTTGAATATCGCTATGTATAGCTAGGTATCGCTAAACATCACAACGAATAGCTGCATTTTAATAAAACTGATGAGAATGTTGTGGGAAAAGATCTTGCAGACTCGGCAGCAGTGACATGGCAGCATAAAATTATTGGTACAATACTGAGACTGAGAGAGTCATGGCTCATGATGGTGGGAAGGCCCCGTGTAACATGAACCTCTCACTTATATAGTGTCTTTCATCCAATGAGGGTTGTCGCTCTGTTTTGGGCACCCTCATCATTCTCTCAATTACCTTATATGGTACATACCAAGACTTGCTTACTAATGATTACACAAGTGTCATGAGACCTGCTGAAGCCACACTATATTCTTAGATCCACCTGTTACAGAGAGAAACTCTGCATAGAGGTTATGACCAGTTAATGCATAACCTGTCTTTATGTAGATGCAGCTTTTCCAGGACAGGAAGTCCAGATTCCACCAAAAGAGAGAAAGGCAGACTCTGTATTGGCCAGCACCAATAAAACTAAATCAACAAGGATCTCTTCAAACATTTAACTTTATCAATTCACAGCAGCCAACTGTGACGTTTGTACACGTCACACATTCATACAACACACAGACCACACAAGATGTTACTTCATGTGGAAAAGTATGGTCTTGTAACAGTCCTGTTGTTTAAATATGCTTAAAAATGTTGCTTGGAGCCCTGATGTAGATCAGAAATCCACCCATACAACTCAGGCTCAACATGCTTAAATTCCCACACACACTTCATGCATCCAGAGTGCCTCAGAGAACGATATTTCTCTTCATTCAGTCCGGTGTGAAGTCTGTCATGGTCATCTCGCATATCACATATATCATGCCACCAGGACCAGGTCGAACCAAACTTCAATCTTTCCCGTAGTGAAAACAGTGCCACACATACACACACACATTATTTACTCACACACAACTGTGAAAATGTGAAAACGTGACAGTTTAGCAGCGTGAAATGGTGCATGTATACGTGGCCAGAGTGAAACTGCACCTCCCTGTACGGTGATGTTGTCCATCCGGGTAATGCCGTATGTTGTGGGAAAAGATCTTGCAGATTCGGCAGCAGTGACATGGCAGCATAAGTTTATTAATACAATACTCAGACTGAGAGAGTCATGGCTCATGATGGTGGGAAGGCCCCGTGTAACATGAACCTCTCACTTATATAGTGTCTTTCATCCAATGAGGGTTGTCGCTCTGTTTTGGGCACCCTCATCATTCTCTCAATTACCTTATATGGTACATACCAAGACTTGCTTACTAATGATTACACAAGTGTCATGAGACCTGCTGAAGCCACACTATATTCTTAGATCCACCTGTTACAGAGAGAAACTCTGCATAGAGGTTATGACCAGTTAATAGAGATGCATAACCTGTATTTATGTAGATGCATAAATTTACCACAAGAACAGTCTAGAATTTAACATCTGGGTCATCTGCAGATCCATGAACACATATAGTGATCCTAGACTCCTGCTGACCAATAAGAAGAGGCTTTTAATTAAAACATTTGTCTCATGTATGTTCTATCAGAAGCACAGAGATAGTTTTCCTCCTGTCTTTCTCCAGGTTGCTGCAGAACAGGAGACACTTGAAGTAGCATGTGCTTTCTCCAAGCTGATCTCCACTGTGGAGCACTGCCAAGCTGAAGTCCTGGAGGTAAAAATAAAACCCTAAACAACACGTATGGAAACCATAACTCTCCAAACACAGGTCTGATTAATCCACACACTGTTTTTTTCACCAGGTGATCAGCAGGACTGTACAAGAAGCCGAGCTCAAAGCTCAGAGTTTACTTCGAGAAGTGGAGGAAGAGATGGCTGCTCTGCAACAGAGGAGTTCGACCCTCAGTCAGCTGACTTCTACAGAAGACTACGTACTTTTCCTGAAGGTAGAGATAAGCTGAACAGACAAGTAAGACGTTACCACTTTCACTCTGGATGAGGAATGTTATCGTTTCACTGCAGAGAGACTGATGACCGGCTGAGTGAAACTTTAAGGCTTGCATTTAACCAGATATTCAATTCAAATATGCTTTATTTGTATAAAACCACTTCACAGTATCATCTCAGGGGACTTTACAGACATCATTAAAGAATACCCTAGCTAAGGAAAGCCAACAGGTATGCAGTTGTACAACTACAGCTGAGCCTTCATGTCGGCATCATGTCGTTACAATTTAGTTAGCCAACATTCTGGGTCATATGTGAACTTTTTCTGATAATTTTCACATTGTTTTGCCAGATTTTTACTTGATTTACCTCCTGAATTTATCAGAACTGTTGAGGAGGAGCTGGAACAGAGGCAAACTAAGCCTTAGCCTAACTAAGTGTTAGGCGGGATATATAATAATGTGATTTAAAGATGTATATACCAATAAGATAAAATTATATGTGGTTTTCATCTTGGTTTCATGGTAAAATAATCCATTCCTGCTGCAGACCGCCAAACACCAGCACCAGCAGAGATCCATCTCTGAGGGTCAGGAGCATAACGCTTCCAGGGAAAACGCATACAGTTTTAAGACATTTTACTGTAGAAGATTGAACATCCTGCACTAATTAAATAGCTTAAGTTTAAATTTCTGCTGATCTTTTGTGTTAATTGTTCAGACAACCCAGACCCCTCTACACAGTAAAAGTGCCATAAAAATTCCAACTTAAACTCCAACTTCAAAGGATGAATACATTTGTTACATTTACTGTGTAATGATCAAAAACCAGTAACAGCTGCTGAGGGTCTGCTAGGGCAGCCTTTCTCAAAGTGTGGTCCCCGGACCACTAGTGGTCCGTGAGCGCCCCCTGGTGGTCCGCAAGGTGAACAAC
>JBAMHV010029579.1:0-11947 GCA_037177535.1 Pseudomugil gertrudae | reverse complement strand
CACAATGAAACACAGGTGAACTCAATGAAAATCAAAACAAGAACCCAAAAACACACCAAGAGTCCAAACCGTGACACCCAGGACACAAAACATCCAACAAGAGGCATTCATCATTTATACAAACATCATAAATAAATACAATTCTGGTGATTATGTGACCTTCCTCTGGTTAAGGAGCATGATGGAGTTAAGCACAAAGGAACTTTTATATTTATTCCTCCTGCAGCAGGGCACACGAAAACAAATTCAGTGTTCAAAACTGCCATAAAGTAGCACAATCTGAAGTGTGGCAGTATAAAACTGGCTCAGGGTGGCCCTGCTCGCTCCAAAAGATCAAAGTCACCTAAAAAAGTAGATCCTCTCCTGTACTTTATTGCAAAGTTAATCTACATGTGAAGTCCAGGAGAGGTCTTAGGTGTGTTCATGTTCACACCTTTCATGGTGTATGACAACTGCAGAACTGGAGTATGAGTACATTGAGAATGTCCAAAAAGGACTTCCTCTGTTTTAGCTTAATAATAATAATAATAATAATAATAACAATATGACAGATCCATCAGAAACTGCAAGATGTTAAACCTGTTATAAAATTACATAAACACATTAGTACCATGTAAGAGTATTACAAATAAGATTAGTCTTATGAAGTACCCTCCGGAAATGCCATCAACCACTGGTCGCTCTTTGTTAAGGGACAGAGCTAACTTCAGGCTGGAGTGAGGGGAGGTGGTGGTGAACCAGCCCACCCACCTCCCAGCTTTAGGACAGAATGGACTAACAGTGGTTTAACAGGCCCATAAACCTCTAGTGATTATTTATTTCCATATGATGAGAGGAGTGTTTTGCTTTAATCATCATCATAGTGCACCACCCCAACCCCCCACAGACTTTTAGTGTGTACGTCAGTGCTTTTGTGTGAATGTTGAAGCCGATCTCTGGGTTTTTGCCACAATTTTCATACCTGAACCGGCCAATGGTCTAAGGGGTTTATGCTCTAATGTTCCTGTCGCTTGTTTAAAACATGATGCTGTTAGTCAATCCATTTGATGGCTAAGTTAAGCTAATAAACTATTTTTATAAAGTACTTTTCATACAACAAATAACATAACGTACCTTCCACAATAACATTTTTATAATTTAAAACAAGTTATTACATACTCAAGTTGCAGCAATTTAGGAAAAATACAATAATAGCTTCACACCTCCTCTACTTCATTTTAAAACTGGTAAAATGAGTTTCCACCTGCTAGTCTTTGTCAGCACAAGTGGAGCTGAATTTTGGAGTAACTGTAATCTTGTACTATTCTAAATATACCAGAGAGCAGAGTGTTGCAGTAATCTATTCGTTCATTTTCTATACCACTCAAAAGGCAGGTACACCTGGACAGGTCACCAGTTCATCAAAGGGCGGACACAGAGGGGACACTAATTAGCCTACCATGCATTTCAATGAACAGTGGGAGGAAGCCAAAGTACCCAGAGAGAATCCATGCATACACAAGGAGAACATGCAAACTCCTCACAGAAAGAACTGCTCCCCAGCGGCGCCTCGAACCAGGAACCCTCATGCTGTGATGCCACAGTGCTAACAACCATGGCAACGTAGTCTGCAGTAATCTATTCTACTAGAACTAAAACAATGCACAAACACCTCGGTCTTTGCAAGAGGGGAGAATGGGCAGACTTTAGCAATGTTATTAAGATGATTTGGAGTAAAAAAAACATTAATAGACACTGTGATTTACAGCTGTGCATTATCAGCATAAGCTGTAAGAATGCCGTGTCCGTGTTTAAAACAGGTAAGTGGAGTTATAAAGTTTAAATGCTTTAAGAGGCTTGCATATATTCTACAGTCATTTAACAGGCGCTTTTCTCCAAAGCAACGTGCGTCAAAGAATAAGAACAATATATATATAGTGGGATAATCTCCATTATATTGTTTTATTGTGTATTTTTGTGTGAAATAACATGGATCTGTTATGCAGAACTAAAGTTTGACTGTCTTCACTCTTTCAGTTACTTGATCAGCACATTTTAGAAAATTTAATGTGATAACGTAAATGTGTTGCACACTCTGCTTTGATTTACTTTACTTTATTAACTAAAATTGTACAAACTGCTGAATCTGAACTGCCGTAAAGGGAGACAGACAGGGAGACATCTGGACATCCTTCTGAGGGACCACAGTCTGACCAGATAGTTATGCACACTGGGCTGGATCCCAAAGACTAAATCAGACATCATTCCTGTAAGAACTTACAGCAAGATTTATTCTTCCAGATGTTTTTGAGAATAGTAGATCTATTTTTGTTTTAGAATGAGTAATTATTCATGCAGATTTATCAATTATTGAACCATACTAAAATGGTAGATTTTTTTATTGTCCTAGTTAATATTTAAATCAACAATTAAGATTATTTCTTTAATGGGACAGCAGTTTAATAACAACTTCAGCTGGTGAAAGTATTTTACATTAGATGATGGTTTTTAATAAATGAAATTTAATTAATGAAATTAAATAAAATGAAAAATACTTTATTAATCCTAGAGGAAAATTCAAATTGTAGTAGGGCTTTTATTTTCTAATACAAAAATTAGTATTCAGGATGAGAGGGTTGTTACTGCACCATTTAACAAACTGACTGATCAGTTCTCTGTACTCTGCTTCCTGTCCATCACTGATACACCCAACAACCACAGAGTAATCAGAGTATTTCTGCAGATGACAGGACTCAGAGTTATACTGGAAGTCTGAGGTGTACAACGTGAAGAGGAATGGTGACAGTACAGTTCCCTGTGGTGTTCCAGTGCTGCTGAACACCATCTCAGACACACAACCCTTAAGTATCATAAACTGTGGCCTGTGTGTGAGGTAATCATAAATCCAGGTGGTTGTGGACGTATCCACCTGGAACTTATGGAGCTTCTCACAGCAGAGCAGCTGAATCGTATTAAAGGCACGTTAGAAGACAAAGCACATGACCCTCAAAGTGTTGCCTGATTGGTCCAGATGAGAGTGGGCTCTCTGAAGCAGGTAGATGATGGCGTCTTCAACCCCAAGCCCATTACGATATGCAAACTGTAATAGGTCTTAAAGTGGTTCACTTGCTTGTTGAGATGAGCCAATACGAGTCTCTCCAGGACTTTCATGATGTGAGATGTCAGGGCAACTGGTCTTTAGTCAGCTGGTTCAGCTGGTTGTGGTTTTATAGGCACTGGAACAAGGCAGGATGTTTTCCACAACACCAGAGTTCTTTTCTGACTCAGGCTGGTGTTGAACAGATGCTGGAGAATCAGACATAGTTTTCTTGAGCAGGTCTTGAGAACTCTGGGACTGACACCATCTGGACCTGCAGCCTGTTCTGGTTCAGTTTAATCAGTTATTTCATTACTTGATTACACGTGACAGACAGAGTGGAGGTGGAAGCAGAAGAGGTTTCAGGAAGTCCTGATGTGGAGGAAGATGAGGCTGTGTTCAGGTGACTGAGCTGCAAGGTGACAGAGTGGAGGTTTGACAGTAAAGCAAAGGGCTCATAGAGGGTATGTGGTCAGTTGGGTTTGAGGCAGGAGGTGAGCCGAACCTATTAATAAACATGTTCAGTTAATTTGCTTTATCCAGACCTCCATCAGTTTGATCCTCCTTCATCTTGAAGCCAGTGATCTTCTTCATTCTTGAACACACATCCCTCATGTTTTTTTGCTGAAGCTGACTTTCTAACTTTATCCTGTAGTCATCTTTGCACTTCTTAGTTTGTGTTTTAAGTTGTTTGTGTTGACCTCAATAACTCCCTGTCACCATATGAAGGCTTTTTTATAGATGTTTAGCAGCTTTTTCAGGTCACTGGTGATTCAGGGTTTGTTACTGGGGAAGCACCTCACTGTTCTTGTTGGGATGATGCTGTCCACACAGAATGCATGCATTCTGTATGCATTTTAATATTAGCATAAAATAAGTCCAACGGTTTATTTTCTCTGGTGGAGCAGCTGACACACTGTTGAAATGTTGGTAGGGTAGCAGAGAGTGAGATGTTGTTTAAATCCCCAGAGATCACCACATATGCGTTTGGATGTTGTGTTTGGAGCCTGGCCACTACAGAGGTAATGACGTCACAGGCTACATCTAGAGCGGTACCAGGTTTTATATAAACCACCAGAAAAACGCATGTGAACTCTCTGGGTAAATAGTATAGGTGAAAACTCACAGCTAGCAGTTCAATGTCTCTTGTGCAGATCTTCTCTTTAACAGTGACATGTCCAATGCTGGTTAACCAGCACTGCAACAGCTAGCAATCGCACGTTAGCATCACAACAGTTGGAACAAATGTTTCAAATCGCTGTAGTTTTTCTCTCTGCCTCACTTCTGTCATGCTTTCTCTTCTATTTCTTTTCAACTCCATCAGGATTTGAAGTGTTATTTCACTGATAATCTTGAATTTGGAGAGTGTTATCAGTAAATCCTGGTGGTAAACAAGTCTCGTTGCCATGGAGACTCACCATGACAAGCACAGCCTCTGCCGGCGTGAAAAGTCTTTTGGACAACCCAAATTGAAGTGTCTTAAAGTGTCTTAAAATTGAAATTGTCTTAAAGCGAATGTTACAAAACTCCTGAGAGTTTACACAGAGCTACTACAGTTTTTAGCCACCCAGCAGCGCATTTTAGAGGTAATCAAATCAAATCAAAATCTTTATTTATTAAAATCATAGTAATAAAACCATTGTTGAACTGATGTGCATATACAGTCTAGTTTGAAAAATGGGCTAATAGGCTAAACCCAGCAAAACCAATCAAAAGTCTGGTAGAACATCTAATCATAAAGCATGTAAAGTATGGCAGTAAATAAACGGCTTCACATTGACTCAAGAAGAACATAACTAAAATAGACTTTAGATACTGTGTACACTGGGCGTTGTAAGGCTGAGAACGTGTCTGCACAGGTGAAATCACCTCCTATTGTAAACACAGAGCTTGATATAAAAG
Source organism: Pseudomugil gertrudae (assembly GCA_037177535.1). Classification (NCBI taxonomy): domain Eukaryota; kingdom Metazoa; phylum Chordata; class Actinopteri; order Atheriniformes; family Pseudomugilidae; genus Pseudomugil; species Pseudomugil gertrudae. The sequence continues at coordinate 6,969 of JBAMHV010029579.1, read as the reverse complement.
CAGCCTCTCCTCTTGGTCTTTTGTTCTACATATCCATTGCTCCATCGCTTGTCCAGCTCTGCAGTTTTTCTCCACAAAAAAAAAGAACAACCATGAGTCAGCTTGAGACAGCCATGTGACTCTTGATGAAGACTTTTGATGCAGGTCGTGAAGAAAAGAACATGGCTCCTGCTAGCCTTTTTGATGCCCTAAGCAGAAGTGCCCCCTATCCCCCAACCCTGTTTGCCAAAATAATAATAATAATAATAATAATAATAATAATAATAATAATAATCAAAGAGGGGAGACCGAGGACAGTTGAAAGAACTTTGACATTTTTGTTTCTAACTTAAAGCCCCTTTAACCCAGTGTGTTGCAACTGCTATGCAAACTAGCTTTAAGTGTCTGCTAATAATAGAAGTATAAATTGCCTGTGCAACACAAACAGAAAATACATGGCTTTATATAACTAAAAGTTACATTTTACAATTGACGCTATAGTCAGGATGAGTGGAAAGATGCATTGGTATTATTGTAACATTATAAAATGAATACCATTACAATTACCTAAAGTTTTAAACTTTTTACTCAAAATATTTAAACAAATTTGTTGTGGCCCAACAGAGCATGAGGGTTGTGAGACTATTTATAATAATATAATTATAACGCTGCTCTACTCCCAAAGATCAATGTGTCTGCCTGACAAGCTCAAATTAAAATACTGAATAGACAAACTAAATGAAAACATGTGCTAACTTAAATCGAGCTTTGACCACTAAACGTGTGACTGTGTATGTGGGAGGTTTTTGTGCCTCATTTGTTAATCTGTGTCAGTGTCAAGCAAACAATGAAGACAGTTGAATGGCACGCCTAGTGTGCAGGTTTTATGACAGCAATTATTCCACATTTCTTTTAGCTTGAGTTATTAAAGCATTCCATGCAGATGATACAGAAATTCTCATCATCACAAGAGTCTGTTTCCCATGGCTCAGTGTTTCAGGTTTTCTTTTTGTTTCTTTCTCTGAGTTTTCTTTAGAAGCTGAGGATGTTGTTGGCTTGCTTTTACTTGTTTAATACTCAGACTGCATCTGCTCGGTCTGTTACTTGTGAAGGTGCTTACTCATATGACTGGAGTTCACTGGAATCCAGCCTGTACAATCTTTGGTGTAGCTACAGCCAGTGCTGTCTTTACTGGGCATGGTATACATTGACAGTAATTTTTTTAGATTAATTTCTGTACAGGAATTGTTTGCTGTGTTCATAATCTTTTCGAGAAGCCCATGGACACTTCAATTAAATAGTTAAATCTTGTGTGAAAGAAGAGTTTTCAACCGCTCAAAGCACATTCACACCCCAAAAGGCACATGGGGAGGCTAGTTGGAATTCAGTTTTGCTCAAGGACACTTCAGCATGTAGTCAGGGAAAGCCTGGAATTGAACTCCCAACCTTCTGGTTGGGGAGACAAATGCTCTTCCACCGTTCCAAATGACAAAAACTTAAAAACAGTGCAAATATTGTCAAACAGGCACCCAATAGCAAGAACCATAGAAATGCACACATTTATAGCTGCCCAGTCATTCATCAGGTCATCATATGGCCATATACTCAGTGAGTTTGTGGTGATGCTAGCTGCTCTCACCTGTGCAGCACACGGTCGCTTTTACATGAGCATGGCAACACCCTGGGCTGAGACTAATGACGTAAAATACCCCGGATTTGTTGTTCCTTTGTAATGGCTAAATAAAATGGCTTAAACTACCTGCTCTTTATTTTAGAGTTGTAAATATATTCAAATAATGTAATACAAAGAAAATATTCAAATCAGTGTAAAAAGCGTGAAGAGGGAAAGCTGTTTCTGGAGAACATCCAAACCCAACAAGTGAAAGTGGGTTAATCAAAATATAGGTAAAGGATTCATCTAACCATGACAAAAACATATAAAAAAGGAGAGACTAACAGCACATGAACCAAGTTGGAAGCAGTGCAGATGATACAGAAGCTAATTCAATATAGTCAGAGGGGTCTGGCTCCAGTCCTTTAGGGCTTCTAAAAACTTGATCTTTTTTAGATCATTGATGCAGTTTAATAAAATGAAAAAAGTTAATAATTTCTAATGGAAATGAAGAGTATTTATAAGATAAATATAAGAAATAAGAATATTTAAAGTTTGTTTTTAGAAATGTAACACTGTAACCAAAAAAAGCATTTTTATGCTAAATCATTGACATATTCTTGACATTATATAATCTGATTTCACATACTTTTAATAATGAATAAATACTGAGTAGATAAAAGGACCCTCTGTGAATTTTTCATTGGGTTCCAAAAAAACTCTGGAATCACATCTGGGTGAAGTTCAGCAACCCCTAATAGGTCATGTTGACCTTTGAGGCCTCGGGTAGTGACTGTTGGGCTACTTACCACACGCTAGACAACCAGAAATGCAATAACACTTTATTACAAATGTAGGAGGTCATATGTTGACTGTACAGAAACGTTTTAATGTCACGGCCAGGAGCTCAGAAGCAGGGTGAGGAGGACCCAAATGCAGGCAAAAGGCAGCAGGATTGCAGATTAAATTATTATTTTTACATAGAATAAGACTGAGGCAACAAAACTAGACTAAGACTACGACTACTCACCAGGATGTGCAAAACAATGCAATGAAAACCCAAGGACTTAAATACTAAATGAACTAAACAAGGACCAGGTGAACACATAGCATAATCTGCTCCTGGATACCGACAGTATCCATTCATCCATCTTTTTTCTACCACTTATCTGGGGGGTCAGGTCTCAGGGGTAGCTGCCTAAGCTGGGAAGCCCAGACTTCCCTCTCTCCTGTCACATTTGCCAGCTTGTCCTGGGGGATGCCGATGTGTTCCCAGGCCAGCAGAGAGATGTAGTCCCTCTACTATCTCGGGTCTTCCTCAGGGATTTCTCCCAGACAGACGTGCCAGAACTTCTCACCAGGAGACTTTCTGATCCGATGCCTGAACCACTTCTGGCTTGTTGATACAGGCCATGGTCTTGGATTTGGAGGTGCTGATTTTCATTCCAACCGACCAGATGAAGCCAATAGAACCACATCATCTGCAGAGCAGGTTTTCAAAATTATCTGCATTTATGGTATGAAATAAGAGTTTATTGAATCAACAATTGTTACAATTGTATGTGAGAATTGTTTATATCAGTTAGCTAAAAGCTATCATAAAACATAACAAAACATTTAAAAAGCTAAAAGCTAACCTGGAGCTAACTAGAGGGATGTTAGAGGGCCTCAATAAATGATTCAAGTTAAATTATTTCTGAATCCTGTTGTAAAAACATTGATGTGTAAGTTTATATTGATGTGGGCAATAGACTTATTCTTATAGGTCAGAGTGCTTTTCTACTCATGTTGACCACTCAAAGTGCTTTACGGTACATTCTCCCATTCACACACACACTCTCGTACCACATTAACCAAGGATACTGCAGCACATGTAGTCAGGGGAAGCCTGGGACTGACCCCCCAAACTTGAAAGATGACTATGCTTCCTACTGAGCTACAGCTGCATTAATTTCAATAATGGCTTTGCTCATTCTCATATTTTCTACTTCTTTTGTCAGGCAGCTAATGGCAAAGCTAAAGGTTTCTTGTATCACATTGTGCTTCTCCTGTTGCTCCATTTTCACACTGTTGTGTTCACATGAAGCAGTTTAACTGTGTGCTAGCTGAGAAAGCTGGTAAAAAGGTTTTATTTGTGCATGTCTGATGCGAGAACAGTTTCGCCCTATCAGATTCATGCAGCAGAAGAGGACAGTTGCAAAGTAACAAGCAAGGGGACAATGCTGCGGCTTTGTGTCTGATGCAACGATGTCAGCTTCAATGTTTGTGGCACTGAAAACAACTTGGTAGCAACAGGCTATTTTAAACTGAGGAGGTGTTTAAACCTCTTGCCTTGCACAAGGATTTAGGTCAAATCTTTTAATGCATTTTTTACTTTACAATATTTATTATTCTATTTAAGATTTAGGTGTTTCTAAATGAAAAAAAGGTTATTTAAAGTTTTATCAAGATTTATTGTAGAGATAGATAATGATAGTGCAAAACTTTAAAGTGTCTTGAGACTATTTTGTATAACTGTGTAGTAACTCATTAAAATGAGTGTAAACATTTTTCATCATTCAGAAACAGGGATCAACTTCAGAGATTGATCACATTGTATTAAAAGTTTCTCTTTGATTTTCTGTCTTTCCTTTCTTTCTTTTTTATACAGTCTATGTTCCTGACATACTTCGTACTTACAGGACTTTGTGAGCCATTTTTTCAGTTCTTTCTAGAAGCAGAGCCTGAAATAAAGACTCGGTGGAAACCGAGTCTAAAGTGGAGAAACAGGAGTAGAAATTAAAACAGCCTCAGTGTAATAGCAGACTACAGAACATAATCTGAGCTTCATGTTATTCTGTATCAAAATATGAAAAATATGGTGAATGATGCAGTTATTAACACCAGGTGTACCTGAGTTATTTTATTTCATTAGCAAATAACTTGTATTAAACTATTAAAAAGTGAATATTTCAGTTTTTTATAATGCAGAAATTTAAGCATTGTTAATGGTTTAGTCTTCTCTCCTTTGTAAAGCATTGCATTTAACCTATCATGCTAATCATCTGGAGACCACATAGACCACAAAGACTGCAGCATTGTAATTAAAGTAGCAACTCTAAAAGTAAACCAATGCTCCACAGGAAACCTGATATTTGACCTGTAATGCCTTTTCACCAGATTATTCTGAGGTGCAGGTGTCACAGAGCAACAGAGGGATTTGGAGGACAAAAGACGATGATTGGGACGAGCTTCTTTGCTAATCTTCTGTAATGCTGCCTCATAATCCACCTTTATGATACGTTCTGTCTTCAAGCCAGGTCATCACTCCATCAGCTCTAAAGGGGGCATTGGCCAAATAACACACTTTCTCCAGTCAGGGCAGTTGTGTAATTATCTAATGCCTGTGCTGCCCTCTAGTGGCAGATAATCTCCATCCTTCTCCTCTTCAAAAAAGTCAAATGTATGCCAAACAATTGCAGTTTCCACTGTTTTCACCACTGTCCCCCTGAGCTGCATCCATGCTGATGGATGCCCCCCTTCTTCATATCAGGGAGAACAATCCCTCGTTATGCTCACTTTGAGACTTTGTAATGTTTGTGAAATGTGCCTGTAATCGGCTTGCAAGGTCTTTAAGCTCATACTCTGCTCTCTCTACTTCCTTTCTCTGTCCAGGGCATTATGGAAGCTTATGGAGATTAGGTGTCCAGAGAAGAGAAGGATGTGGCCCTAGAGTGAGGAGGTACAGGTAGGAGGGAGCAGTGTGGCAGTGTGCACACAAACTGGTGCAGTTTCAAGCTATGTCATTTGTTTTATGGCCAAAACAGCAACACATAAAAAACCCTAAAGCAGTTTGTGTTTGTAACCACTTCCTACAATTACCACAAATTTTATCATGGTTTGATTTAGATCTCCAGATTTATTAAGGTACACAAAGCTTAGAGTATCATAGATGTGTCTTTAGAAAACCTGCTGCTCATCACTGATATAATGAAAGCCAAGTCAAGATTTTAGCATGGTACGAATAATAATGTTGCAATATATGCATTACTGTGTTAAATTGTAATATGCCCATTTCACACATCAGTCTTTTCGAATCACGTTTTTATTGACAGCTAATAAAAATCCTAAATAGTCTACCATCTTTCCTTTACAATCAGCTCCAGTGGCTCCACAGTTGTTCCCAGCACAGAAGCAGCCTTCTGGGTCAGTTCTTCAGTCTCTGGCTCTGACACTGCTGCACCAAAATATGTTACAAAGCTAATTGCACACCAGACTTACAGAAGATAAGCAACATCCATCCATCCACTTTCTACCGCTTTGGCCTGCAATACCAACCTTTAGGGTACACATATATCTATGTTTACACAATCTTTATTCTTTATTCTGTATTCACACACATATTTACAAATTTAATACATTACATTTAGGGTTCAGCTATCGACTATGTGTGAATATAAACTCCCTGAGAAGCTTTTACAAGCTTTTAGAAGGAAGTCTGAGAATGACAGAATGACAGAATAAGCCTAATTAAATTAGCATAAAAGAAGAGCGTGAGATTTTCATACATACCAAATATGCAAACATACAGTACACCCTACATTTAGACACACATTACACACATTACTTTCCTAGTTTAAATGATTTTTCTCCTCACAATCCTTCACTAGTAACAGTCAAGAAATGCAATACAATTTTACATAATGTACAATGCATAAAAATACATACTAGCAGAATGTAAAACACGTAGAACATTGGGGAACCAGGATATATGTTCAATTTTATTGTCCTTCTCACTCATGGTACCAACAAAATTCAAGCAGAACTAAACACTCAAACATTGTCTAAATATGAAAAAGAAACAAAAAAAGCAGATAACTTAAATTTATAGCACAGAAATGTAGCAATTATATTGTAATTGTTAAAATTGTGTTAAAAATATGTTGAGCATTGTATGTGACTTCCGTTTCAACTGAAATGAAGTGAAAGTGAAATTTGCATATCACACACACATATCACACACAATACCTCTCACACACACATAGAATACCTCTCCTACGCACATAGAATACCTCTCACGTGCACATAGAATACCTCTCCTACGCACATAGGGCCAAATCTACTAAGATCTCAATTAGCGTGTACTAATTAGCGTGTGCAGTCTAGAATTTAGCGTGTGGGGCGGGACCGTGGTTAGTACGTGATCTACTAAGATTGCTGACGCAAATGTCAGCGGGTGCAAAGTGTCAGAGACACGCCTATTTAAATGAGGATTTAGCGTGTGTTATGGTGACTTCACATAACCACAAGCGAAAGTATAATTTTGATCCAATGGAATTAGAGGTGTTGATGGAAGAAGCCAACAAATATTTCAAAGAGCTACAGCAAAGTAATTTGAT
>JBAMHV010029501.1:0-11952 GCA_037177535.1 Pseudomugil gertrudae | reverse complement strand
TTTATCTCTGTGACGACGTGTTGTGGCGCAATCACAGGGCGTGTACAAATTCTAATAAAAGGTGTGTTTCTGACTCCAGAACTCAGATGTGTTCACTACTTCGGTGGTGATGGATCTCCTTTGGCCAAAGTACGCACTGTTAAAACCTTCTCTGCCTCCGTGTCTCTCTCTCTCTCTCTAGGTAGTGGGGTCTTCTGAGTTGTACCCCCAACAATAACAGAGGTCACACTTTCTAAACTATTCATTCATTTTCTGAATTGCTTAATCCAGTTGGAGTCTTAAAGCTGGTGTCCATCCCAGCTATTAGCAGGTAGGAGGCTGGTACACCTGGACAGGTCGCCAGTCCATCATTGTGTACATGTTGTGCTCATGACTTCAACAGATGTTTACGTGACTGTAGACACATGTGCATCATATTTTCTTCTTGTGAAAAATGAACCAAACATGTGGAGAACGCGTTAGCTGAACTCGGTGTGTTGTTCATCTCTGTGTTCAGATTTCAGCATTGTGTTACTGACACCAGTAAACATAAATCGAGTTTGAAATGATGTCATAAAAAAACAATTTACACATCTGTGAATCTATAATAAAAGGTTTACTTTTCCATTATGGAGTTAAACTTGTGTAAAACTATAAACATAATTCTATTCTACAGTCATTTTAACTCTTTTATGAATGTTTCATATTAATGTTCATCAATTTTTGCTTTATTTTGGAATTAATTATTTTGCTTTTGTTTGTGACTCTCTGGTATCTTTATTTGAATGATTTGATGTATGCTTCATGTTTATATATTTAACTTTCAAGGTTTTCACATTACACTCATTCTATTCTACATTTATGTGTCATAAGCAGTCATTGTAACCACAGCTATTAACCTAACATGCATGTGTTGTGGGTGGAAGGAAGCCGGAGTACCCGGAGAGAACCCACGCATACATGGGGAGAACATGCAAACTCCACACAGAAAGGTCTCTGGACACCTTCCCAGTCTGGGCTCAAACCAGCATCCTTCTTGCTGTGAGGCCACAGCAATAAAATACTTCTTTTAAAAAGGTAATTTTTTTTACTTTGGCAGTAAGAAAATGGCTTTTGCTTGTTTTTGGTCTGCAGAACACTTGTTTTAGCCTAAAATTGTCCATCTTATTGATGTAAATAAAACCTTCATCAGTTTCATCTGCGGTGACAGCAGGCCTAATGAGGGGAAGTAGGGAGAATGTACAAAGACATGTAGCTCTGGGAAGCCTTGCATCATGCGACTCTTCAGCCCTTCAGTGCAGGCTCCAATAAGCATGCATTCACACTGGGATAGTTTGGTGAACTCAGTCTGATTGTGAGGATTTCTGAAAGATTTCACACGTTGTTTTGGTTTGTGTTTGTGAGCAGGATTTTTGTGCACTTTACTCCTGTAAACCGAACCTCCTGGACAACGTCACATTAAAACAACTGCTTGCCAAGGGGCAACACTTCCATAAAACACAGCTTTACAGGACAAAATGACTCAATACATATCATGGAGTTGGATATTTATTTGTCTGGCGACCTGTTTCGGGTGCACCCCGCCTATCTGTGAGCTGCAGGATGCTTTTTTTTTCTGTCAACATGATTCAGTGTTTTAATGATCAGACACCTTTATTGTGAAGTCCTGCAGGACGGTTTCCAAACCTTTGCTCATTGTGAGGACACTTCCCTTTATTCTGGTGTCCAACGCAGCCAGAGGCTGTTTGTTCTGTTCAAGACCAAGTTCTGCATAAAATAAAGCTTCAGTTTTTACTGTGATGCCATTTCTGTTTTAATTGTAAATGAAACCAACAAAATGACAATAATCACATTAAAACAAGGAGAAAAGTGATGTAATGAAGGAGGAATGGAGGTGTTTTTATTATTATTGTATGAACATGCAGGTCGGGTTGTGTGTTAGACATAACACACAACACATGGGTGGCGTTTGATCATCGTAATGCATCTGGGTGGGTTCAGCTCAGTAAAATTGGACCCGTACAGGACTCTGATCTTAGTTTGCAGAAAGTTGTCTGAACACATACTGTTAGCTAGGTTTTCCCTTCAACACACACAATAATCCCCATCACTTCCTCCTTCTTCTTGCTTTATTGCGGTTGACAGCCGTCTTCTTCTGTTTGTGAACGTGCTCAAAGAGTAATTCTGTGTGGACCGATCCATTCACAACCATGCAGGTTTTACCTGTTTGCTTAGTTTGTGCTGAAAAAAATTACACTGAAAGATATTTCCAAAGCAAACACACAACATTTGCTGGAAGGTAGAGCCTGGGAAAACTAAAACCCAAAGATTTCAGAACTTCTGCAGAAATCTGAGCAGTACAAACACAATTCAAAGTCCCTAAACAGAGTTTCTGCTGCAGGTTTTGTAGACATTCAGGAGATGGAAACGTGTAGAAAGACTCAACATGTAATTGTTTCGACCCAGGTTGTGGTATGATAAAGGGCGTAACAAAAAGACGTGGCATGGACCAGATGTTAAAAAAGGTAGTCAATGTTTATTGTACCAGTAACTCCAACGTAAGACCACTAAAGCAAAAGCTGGGTTTAACAAAGCTGCTCAAACCAAAATGAAAACAACCCAACCGGGCGACATAAGAAATAAGTAAGACAACAAAACAGAAGACCTGTTAGTACAAGACGAAGCAGCTCCAATAAACTAAACAATACAATTGCTAATCTAACCCAGCATAAAATTATACAAAAAAAATGGTACGCTCACACAACAGGTAGCTAGGCTACTCTAAAGACCCAAAAACACCATATGAATTCACAGTCAACAGTTGCTCCTCAACGGAACGGAGACGGCAGCCTTTATTTCCAGGTAGATGCCGGTGGGAGATGTGATTGGTCCCTCTGGAACCAATCGAGGGAGCGAAAACGGAGGTGTGTCTGCGTCAGCCAATCATAGTGCAGACCACCAGGAGCGAAGACCGAGTGTCAGGTGTAGGCAATAAGCAGCTTGCATAACAGTAATGCACTAAAGAACTACTCATCCAAATGTCTGAGAATTTATTGCTGAGGTCATAAAACAGAATTTTTCAGAAAATTAGACTCATGTCAGCAAATAAATATCATCCAGCCTCAGGGATGAATCACATCCCGATTAATTTGTAATGAATCCAACACAACACAATGAATCAGGTGTGTTGGATACGGGAAACATCTAAACCCAGCAGTGTGATGGTCCTCCAGGGCCGGCTGTGAGATCTCTGGTTTGGGGGCTTTAACTGTTACTTTGCAAGACTTAACTTGAGTCTTTTTGGAGTAAATTTAACCGTCACTGAAGAGTTCCTCCTGCTTTTAACCTCATAGTAAATACAAACATTTCCACCTTCACATTAACGGCTTTCCTTTTGTCTCCCTCGTCTTACGTACGTCCTTCCATCAAACAAGAGACACAAAATCAATTAGTTGCTTTCTATTTGAAGCAGGAACAGTCCGCTACCCATCAATACATCCAGACTAAATGACTGCAGTAAAAGGTTTGCTTGTGTGTGTGTGTGTGTGTTGTAGAGTGCATGGGTTTTTGTTGTGCAAAAAATTGCCTTTAGTCTTTCTTATTGTAAGCAGTAACAGACCGAATAAAATGGTCAGAATAGATGCTGTTATTCCAAAGAAGCAAACTCTGGTCCGCTGGAGGTCTTGGTTCATTTGCAAACAGACTTTCTAGTGACCAAAAAGACAGTGACATGTGTCACCTGCAATAAAGCTTTATAAAGAAGAAAGTGATGCAGATTGTTGGTGTAGGAGGAAAAACAAGGGTTGTGTCCGAATGTGCATCCTGAGCACTAACCCTTCATTTACTACATAGGGCTGCACTACATAGCACACCACCTAGTGCACTACACAGCACACTATACATAGTGCACATAGGGCACATATCGGAGACCAACCTGACTACTTTCTCACTGTCAGAAATCACGTGATTTCCAGCTGTAACTATGACAACCAACCTCTTGAAAATGTCGTTCACAATCTAAAAATCCAAAGGTAGTTTAGCGCACAGTGTCCATCCTTTCGTACTGGATTATTGGCAAATATTAGGGCAACATCTGGGTACTTTCAATGCACTGACTTTTTAGCTAGTGTCTATGCATTACGCACCTAAATATAATGCGCAAAGTAGTGTTTATATTGCTGATCTTTCCTGGGTGTGTCTGCTGCTTGCTGGTTGCAGTGGGATTGGCTCCTGCAACCTCGCAGTAGTGGGTATAGACATATGGATGGAAATACTTACATATGCATATATTTATTAATTGTTACACAAAATAAACCTATTAAAATACAAGTAGCAGGCTAAGATAAAGTATTCTGTGAACATGAATGATTGGAGCAGAAAAGAAGACTCTTTCCTGATCAAAACACATATAGATGACCTGTCAGCTAATTCTTTGACAATCAACACTCATGCTAAAAAAAGTACCACACTCATTTACGATGGTAATAATCTTTGTCATTCATTGGCTTCATACACCATAATTAAAAGTAAAATATATTTGCACACACTTTCATCTCTTTCTGTAGCAGATCCTGAACAAACTGAAAAATAATATCAAAAAGAATATAGATATGTGTGCAGCATCAGGAGGGAATTTATAATTTTTTCATTCCAAAACAAAAAACATGGATTTTAGGGATAAAAAGTACATTTAGCATATGTCCCCTTTAAAGTAGTGGTTTCAAATTGTTGTTTAAAGTCAGAAGTGAATTCTACAGGCTTTTATTTGGATTCATAACCAAATACACATCCCAGACCATTTTCAGTATGTGCAGTTTATTCTATCCATGGGAAACAATGCCACATGTATAACAAACACGGCTCTTAATGCAATAAAGCCTGAAACAAGCTGCAGGTACTTCTCTCTGTGTATACTGATAAAAGCTTGTTCAAAGCCACTGGCTACCATGGAAACAGAGATGGTGAGAGGCCTCGCTGTTTTCCTTCTAATCTTTAGTGCGAGCCACATCTTATATCCTCTGTTTAGAACATAATGAATGAAAGCAGGATGGGAGCACTGGGTGTGCAGGGGTGTTTGACCTCCATCACCTCTACAGGACAACATGGCCGTGTTCTGTTACTGATGATTTAATCTGAAGAGGAAAATAAGCTGGAATCAGGTCTCTTCACATGGTTAGTACGTTACATATAGCATGTTTTCTTCAGACAGAGTTAAGAAATGTCAGAATTTATTCATTTTATTAATATCTGCATTATGTTATATGTTATTTTCTGTTAATGTTCAGTGAGCAGGATCTCTGCTCTCACATTTCCTCATTCAGCAGAAACTTTAATAATTTCATCCTACAAATGAAATTAATAATGTTGTGAGTTCAAAACATTTATATGAAAGTTGGTTAGTAATCAGCTGGTGATGAAGTTCACTGGTTCTTCATCACCTGTTACATTCGTGCGTTTTAACTTATGTTCAGAAACACCCTGATTTACCAGACATGGTGACAACATGTCCTTTAAAAGGCCCATTTATGCTCAGTGCAGAAGATATGTATGCAGACTGACACAATTTTCTCCTGTGTTGGTTACGTGCATACTTTGGTCCGATTTCGGTCACTGATACAGCAAACAGAGCAATACCACAGGAAACTGTGGGGGCAGGGTTGAGCTGCATAGCTGACATGCAACTGATGAAAGGGACAGAAGAAGAATAGTAAACATAAGAATGATGTAGAAACAGTCAAAAAAAAAGCACCTGAGGTAGACAGCAAATACTTGTTCTTTCAGTGTTTTTGGACCAACTTTAGAGCAGTGTCGAAACACGGACCTGATCTCTGAACTCAGCATGGCAACATAAAACAGTCACGTAGGTAGGAAAGCAGTGACGTCTGACAACATTTGAAACAAACGTATCCCATTTACGTCTGCCTGTTTACACAGGTTCAGGTATTCATTAAAAGGAAAATACATTTGAAAGTTACAAAGCAAAAATATACACAGCAGATAGAAAGCAATGAGTATCTGTTATTCTATTACAGTTTTACGCACAATAAAAGTGATATTTATTATACTTCGGTACAGTAATTGTGATTTGCAGGTATTTGCTTTGAAAGGTGTTTTGTGCATAGAGCATTTTTTGGTCACGTCAGGCTTGTTTCAGGGTTTGTCACACTGTTTTTAAGCCCTTTTCCCTCATTTCTCTTTCTAATTCCTTGTAAAACTGCATTTCATTGTTTTTTTCCTATCAATGGCAGTTTTATTTTTCTCTTTTATCTCTTTTTTTCTAAAAAGATTTTGGTGCCTACCTCCGGCCATCTTTAGGACCGGTTACATGACCCACAGCATCATGGCTGAAGACATGTAAATACATTAAATTATATTCCTTTACATTTTTGTAATATGCATCTGACCCAGCTTGACCTACAGAGAGTAAGGGGAGCAGCTGGTGGACTTGTTCTGGGCCAACAACCACATTCTGAATATGGACAAAAGTAAAGAGACTTTAGGAAGAACCGGCCCAGCCATGCCCCCTTCTCTTAACACAGTCCACAGTTGTGTTGGTTAACAGCACAAAATTCCTAGGGATACATATTAAGGACAAACTTACCTGGTCCACAAACACTGTGTCCCAGCATAAAGAAACTCAAGTCTCTGCAACTAATTTGGAGGCACAACATCCACATTTTTGGCTATACACACGAAGAGCTAATCAAAATTGTGAATGAATGATTTTAAATCATACCCGGAAGGTGGCAAAAACAAACAGGGCAGCTATGATTGTGAGCATCAGGTTATTTTCTCAAATTGCCCAACCCTCCTGTGCAACTACACCTTAATGGCAATGTGGTGAATTTGTGTGGTGCGCTGAATGAAAAGAAGTATTTTCATCCGTAATCAGCACCTTAGATTCCTGTGGAAGTTCAGGTTTACTACACACAGCAATTTACAGGCAACAGGGGGGCAATCCTTAAACTCCCCAATGGGGGGCATGCCTAAACACCAATGTTAGTGACTACTGTTCATATTTGCAACATTTATTCACAGTTATTATACATACACACTGTGTTTTTCTTCTTACAATAAATAAACACCTGATGGTGATTTAGGCAGAAGTTAATTATGACTTATTGACAAGTTAAGTTGTCATGACAGTAAAATGGGTACATCTAGGTTGGGTAAGGAAATGTAAAATAAAAAACTAAATAGAACACCCTGAGCATCATACTCCTATCTTATGAGTGCAGTAGAGTTACGTCATTACAGGTGCAGACCGACTTCACACTGAGCGAAAACCCAGACAGGACTAAATGTGCATTTTTACCTAAAAATACAGATTTTTTTCAAAAAAATACTTGTACAGCATTGATGGCATGTTGAAATACTAAGAAATGCAAAATAAATAAATATATTTAGTATTTAATCATTTATTTAATCGTACTTTATTCCAAAGTGTGATGTAACATTGAGGGACAGGTGGAATATGTAGAGTTTAACATGTTCATGCTAGGTTTTATTGATCTTCCCAGCTTACATGTGGGATTAGATCATTGTGCAGGATAAGTAAGAAAAAGATTTTACAATTAATTCTTATGTGCATGTATACATAACATTTTTCACTGAGAGAAACTGCATTATTTGGTAAATTGGCCCATTTATTACATACTTCCTTAACAAAACCATAAATTCTTCATTAAAAGAACAGCAAAACAACTAGAACATTTCAATTTGTGAAGAAATTTTGACGGGTGTTATTGCAGCTACTGCCTGCGCCCCGATGTGACGATGTGACTCATCCTGTGTTCACAACAAAGGTCCTGATGACTGTGAGGAACAGACTGACATGTTACACACCTACAGGAAGATGTACAGTGTGTGTGTGAGGTTTGGAGGAAGGCTTGGGTGTAATTTATTTTACCTTAATGTAAACTAAAGTTAAATGGCTGGGCATCAAAAAGACAAGAAAATTATGATTTAGTCTGAGAATCTGTGACTGGATGTTAATGGGATAAAAGTGTTTCTGACATGTGAAGCACTGTAGTTCTGTAAGTCCTGATTCTTTTACAGATAAGGGTCTTTAAATCTGACTTATATTCCACCGTTCTGATAAATAACTTGTGGACGTAGAGGAAAAAATTTAAGAATGATTCTTGGGCCAGATTTAGTGAGTTATGTTATTCAATAAGAGGGAAACTTAAGATGATTTTTTTTATTTAACATATTGTACAATGTAAAGTTTCCACACTTTTACACATACAGTACAGATTTAGTCCTTTATGACTCATATAAACACTGATGTTTTAAGGTGCCCGAGCTGTAAGTTTCCAATGAGGTTGTTTTTCAGCTCATATCAGCCCATCATTCCCAGACATTCCAGTGAGAAAACAGTTGCATGTACTTGTCTAATTACTTAAACACAGCAAGACTTTTTAAGAGCAAATAACACACTGTTTCTGATTGAGTTGAATGTTTTGATCAAACCTTTGTGGGAAAAGGGTCAAAGCTGCGAGTGAAGCTTGACACCATATTCGTAAAGAAGCGATGGTAAATGTGTGCTTATAATGCTAAAAGCAGTAGCGAAATATTATTAAATTTATTTTAAAAATCTGACCCAGAAATGTGACATAAACAACAAAACATGCATTTTAGCTGGAGAAATAAAAGGATGATGAGTACTGTTCTTGAATAACCAGCAGGTCATGTTAACAGAGGCATCCTGGAACTGCTGTGGACCCTCCAGCGAGGAACATTCACCCCCAACTACTGCCGTTAATATTAATCTCATGCAAACAGAGCTTTAAACGTTATCCCTCAGCCAAACTTTGATTAAAGGCAAATTAAATGCAATGAAATATGTATAAAGTTCATTCATATTTAGAGTCCTGCAGGCATTATATTCTACAGAAATTCCATGGTGGTGTTTGCAGCAACATTCCTCTGAAGCTGTTTGGACACCACCAACACTACTCACGCCACGCAGCCTTCTGCTGACTCAGCAGAATTGAATGCTGCGATATGGGCAATTTACAGAGTCAGTAGACCGAAGAATTATTTTGGACCTTAATCTTTCCTGCGGCTGTGTTAAGCTTATGTGAGTTTTTAGATAGAAAGAAAAAATCCCGACATCTTAATAACTGGAGAAAGTGGAGGAAAGAGCAGAGTGTTTGACAGGGAATTAATTATGCGAGAAATGACAGCAGTAATCAGCCTGGTAACAGACTTATGGGCCCACATCACAGTTCTGATGTATCAAACTGTGAAGAATTAGCAGTCTTGCTTTAGTAGGTCAATGTTGCAGAAAAGAAGGTTTAGGCTGAAAAGATATGCTTACATTCTACTGTAAAAGAGAAAAGAAGCAAGAATAAACTCATTTAAATGATTATAAATCTCTGTTTAGTTTAACTGATTAAATAACTTGTACAGTTATGAATACCGCTTGGTTTGTGGAAGTCTTTATTGTCATCCTGTACAAATATGCATGGATCAGCGCTCAGTGTCTGATCAAACTTTGCACTTGGGAATTTTAGCCTTAATGTGAGTTAAAATAATGTATTATTTACTGTTAGAAAGATTTTAAAAAATAAGAGGAACAGAAACAGATGGTGGAAACTTTTTAAGGGAGCCAGCTCTGTCCTGGACTGTCTGCATAGAGGACATATAGGGAAAAGAAAAAGTTGACCAAGATGAAATAAGTCCATGCCGTCTGCATGGAATGATGGATACTTTCAGCAGCTCCTTCAGCTACAGACTGCTGCACCCTCAGTGTGAGCAAGAGCCACTCAGATGTCATCTTCATCAGTCTGAATGACAGCAGCATATTCGTCCAGCCAGTGTGCCTTTTATTTTAATCTTAAAGAAATCACCATGACCAGGACCCTAGTATTACAGTGATGTGGAAAAGTCAACATGAGACACTGGGATGAGGAGTTAAAAAGTCTTATTGCGTTAGGTAGGAACGATTTCTGGTAGCGGTCCTTGGAGCCGCGGGTCCTGAACCTTTTGGAAAAGGCACTCCGCTGCTCGTGCAGTACCGGGTGGAGAGGGTGCTCAGTGTTGTTGAGGATAGACATCAGTTTTTTAAGAGTCCTCCTCTCCACCACTGCTTCAAATGTTTCTAGTTTGCAGCCAATGACAGAGCCGGCCTTCCTTATCAGTTTGTTACATTTTATTCATTCATTCATGCAAAATTCAAGACCTCTCTGTCAACACAGCAGAAGGTTATTTTTGACCCTGACTAGTTATTTCGTACCGTTTTGGACATCTAATTCCAGACAAAGTGCATGTGTTCATGTTACTGTATGAGCACCAGGTCCCTGCAATTGAAGACAACAGAGGACAAAACCATCAAACTCTTGCTGTGTAATTTGCTTTGTTTTGTCAGGCTACTGATGAGGTGCTGAACATCTGGATCACTGATGAAAAACCAGCAGGGGACAAAGACTGCATCAGCACAAGTAAACAGACGGAGCCTTCATCAGACTGACAGCATTTCTGCAGCACAACCAGCGCTTCCTTCCAGCTCACCATCTCTGTCGGCCGGCCTGTCAGCTCATAGCAGTTGCCAGATTGTCTGTTTAAAGACGTGACGCAGCATCAGAGAGCCTCCGTTCCGTAAAGTGCTTGTTTAAAGCATTTTGTGATGAAGGATTTGTTGTTGCTGTGGGAAGCGTGTGAGATGGTTTATTTTTATTTTTGCTCGTAGATCAGAGCGTGCAGTCAAACCCAAGCTGCAGTCTCTGCCTGCTGGTTCTCCAGATTCACACGTCTCCAATTATGTCATCAGTCAGAATTCAGATATCTTCAAAATAAACACTTTTAAAGACTTCCAGAGATGTTTGTATATAAAACATTTCACAGCCTGATACCACCATTCCTGCCATCTCTTCTTTACCTCCTCCATTTCCTACATCACTGCAGCAGCGTCTCACACAGCAGAGGTGTTTGGGATGAATTTGGGGTGCTTTTGGCACTGCCAGGTGTAATGTGGACCAGAAGTGGTCCAGATGTCAGTTGTTGGCCTGGACATAAATTACTCACAAGAGGTCCGAATACAGGAAGCATTCCACATGGCAGGGTACTTGGGGGTCACATGTTGTGCACATGTGATTTCTGGCCGCCATACTCACAACTAGTCAATGTCATGAGCCAGGGCTACATTTGGTACAAACAAAAGTCATATTTTTTATCTTCAAGGTGCCAGTGTGGTCCTGAACTATTCAGACCTTTATAGATCAGCAATAGAGTCTCCCAGCTCTGCTTCCTCATCAGAATACGTGTTGGTAGGATTGAGGAGGTCTTTACAGTATTCCCTCCAGCAACCCACAACATGGGTCGAGGTTAACAGCCCCTCCTCCCCACTGTAGACAGTGCTGATGGAGAACTGCTTCTACTTTCACAGTGGCGGGATGGTGGACCAAAATCCCCTCAAAGCTGTCCGAAAGTCGTTCTCCATGGCCTCACCAAACTCTTACTATGCCCGTTTTTGCCTTTGCGACCACCAAAGCTGCATTCCACTGAGACTGTCGAGACCTACACAGCAGCTTAACATGTAAGATCTGTTCTGATCAATCTCTTTTTTCAAACTTGCATAGCTTTTCTTACCTTTAGCTTAAAATAGGCTGGCATTTTTTACTGCAATATTTACTATTTTAAAGTATAAAATCTTCCCTATTGCTTTTTCCAAGTCTCGTCATCTAACCTTCAACCTTTGTACGTCATATCTGGAAACACACAGTGAAGGTAAAACAATAGCTATTACCGTTGGTAACAAATGTAGTGAACAACTATTATTTAAACTATTCATGTGTCAACAACAATTGCATTGAGTCAAAAAGAAAATAAACAACTCACAAACTTGTGTTAATAGTCAGAGCTCCTTTTAGGGCAAGCTTTGAGATACTCTACTCCAGGGCTATTCAATTAGGTCCTACGAGGGCCGCAGCCCTGCAGGTTTTCAATGTATCCCTGTTTCAACACACCTGA